>JAQBSW010001499.1:17500-131789 GCA_029291075.1 Eudiplozoon nipponicum | reverse complement strand
ATTTGTGAATTTTCCTACCTGAGGATACAACCAACTCGATTTCATCCATCCAAACTAAGATGTGACCGACGTCCAAAATCGGGAGTTCGTTCTAAATGTTCACCACTACCGGGTATACTTTTAATATTCCTTTCTTATATTCCAACCCAAAGGAATTTATACAAACAAACGGGCATTCCAATATTTTGGAGGTGCTTTGTCGATTCTCTGATGCCATTGTCTAGAGAGAATTAATCACTCCCGAAATTTTATTTTCGTGCTTGTTCCAAATCTATGTTGTCATATTTGGCTGCTTGGCATCCGGCACATTCATCCAATAAATAAGTACGATGAACAAATTAATCATCTTAACTATACTGTGCCTCAACACGGTACGTAACTCGAAATTATGCAACTCGTCATTTCCCCCCACTTCCGAATTCCAACATGATGATGACCATATTAAACAAATAATAAACATGCAGACGTTTTGAGTTGGAAAACTTATTTGAACATCTCCAAACACACATCAGAAATTTGATATCATTAAAACCAACTGTTCTATATATAAAAAATTGCGACCATCAACATCTCCGACTCGGATAACTCCATATGAGTTAATGACATTGTCGTTACCTCCAATTTCATATACGCTACATCTACTGAGATTTTCGATGGTGAAAACACAGCGAGTCTACATTGCCTACAATTTTTGCCGGCCACGGTCGTTAAAGTAACCGAAGACACTTAATCAATAAACAGTTTGATAAATATGGTGTCATTATTGATATGATTGCCTCCCAGGTTGGAACCACTTCAGTCTGAATGTTGAAGTTATCGAAAGACGTCTCAAAATTACCTCACTACCCCCGGATTGACATAAGTTGATTAACTCATCTTTCTCAAAAACGGCATTCCGCCATTCTATACGTTTAAGGGTTTTTGCATAATTTCTACCATTCCAGCGTTTACTAAAATCTTCGACATGTTAATAAATAATTAAATTCTGTATTCTTGAAGCTCAACATGCCTTCCACCAATTTAGCTAGTGTCCTTAACAATATTATTTCTCCATCTCCAAAGAATATGAATGCATTTTTTACCTCTCTGCATATCTCCAGAGCCTTTTATGTGATATCATTCTCGGCGATTGTATCCGCAATATTTTAAAATGAAATGTGAGTTATTGTATTTAAACTTGTCAGTTTCTAACTGGGACATGTTTATACGTCAGCGAGCGTCGCCAATGGTCATTTGAGATGATCTCATATCCTATCTGAAGTACCCCAGGATTTGTTCTTGGCTGAAATCGGTTCAATCTTTCATTTGCACAGATCCCGGATGCGTAGAACTAGTTGAAGCTCTTTAAATATGCACATGATATTGTAAAATTCTGTAGCTATTTAGCTTCGACCAAACCTTCTTCACCTCCAATTATTCAGCTAGTAAATTCGTTGCAATCTCGCTTCAGCGTAATCGGTCTTAATCTGTATAATGACAAGATTTTCTTGAGGAAACATGTTTCGGAATCCATCTCATTTTATGTGCAATATTTATTTTTAGGAATCATAAGACTTCCCCAACATCTTAACTTAATCACAGCAAAACTCTAAAAACGGGCCCGTTTGGTCTGCTTCAAAACACGAAATCCTAATCTGCAACTCATTTTATGCAAAGCCTATGTCTTATTCCTCGGTTTCTATGCAAGCAAATTTATTGCCCTGTCAACTTCGCCTCCTTCTATGCCATTAAGCCGCTCGATTCTCATTTAATAAAAAGTTACTTCTCTCACAATCAGAACTATCTTGAGCGCTTTCTACTGGCATATATCCTACCTCAATTATTCAATGGACATTTACCTTTTAGTATGTTTGTGCATAACGTATTCAATTGCCTTTTTCTGTAGAATTTCGCTCATCCCAGTTATCCAAACTTTACGCAGAATTGCAACTCTTTAATTCAAATCAAAACGTCTTAATCAGATTCTATAGATATTCTAACGGCACAATTGTATTGAACGCTCAACTTTGGGAGACAAAACTCTAATCCAATCGTGAAATTAGGAAGACTGTTAACCTGTACTTCTTTAAAAATCCAGCACTGCAAATTTGTATCCTGACAATTCGCAAACTTTTATCCTAGTCATTTGAACTTCATTATTTTTCTCGAGAAAATGACATAAAATTTCTGAATAAACTTAATCTTAAACTTCTATCGGCACCATCGCTCTCATTATCGATGAAAATATGTTGGTCACTACATCATTCAATTGTATATAAAGCTTATATAAATGTTATCTTGACATTGCCTTCTTTGCTAAATTAAATTTATTCTCATTATTATTGTTTTATTATTATTATTAACCAGCATGGGCTCCAAATTTCGTATTTCATTACCAATTTTGATGCAGTTTTGCTCTCAGCGATTGAATTGGCCTTATCGATTTATATCATATACGGCAGTGTTCTTAAACTTATCATTTTCTACAACTTAAATTTGGAACACGACATTAAGACTCGGAATTGGTCATTAGAGGTTTGCTCTCATCAGATTTGGAGTCATCCAGTAGTTAGTATTTCAAGCTTTATAAATGTACCGATGGTATGGTAATCGTATTCAGCAGTCTAGGCTCACCTAGCCCTTCAGCATCTCCCATCATTCAGTTACTATCGCCACTGCACTCTCATTTTAGCGTAAACGGTTTTATCGTGAATCTAAATATGAATCGTTTGAAAACCTTAGCTCCCACTCCACCTCTTCCTTCCCGATTACAAACTGCTCTCTTGACATTGAATCGACTGACACAGCCAAGCTGTTATGCATCTATTTTTCTAAATCATTAGTCATCGCCTTACATCGTAAAGGAGTTACGTCAGAACTGTTCAAATTGACTGTTTGATTTGCTTCAATACGAAACATCCTACTTTGTAGCTCAATTTGTTCAAATTCAAAGACTTATCCCTCGTATCTTCTGCCAGCGTATTTCGTTCTTTCTCTATTTAGCCACCTCTTATGCCAACGAACAGATCACTTCTGGATTTCTGAAGCGCTCCTCATCTTATGGTTAGATATGTCGTGAGAACACTAATTGGAAGTGCAACCTGTTCCTTCTCCACAAGTTACTGCATTTTATAACGATATCATTATCCCTAGTCTCTCCCAAATATTCCTAAAGTTGTTTCATTTCGCCTTGTCTCCACATCTAACGACGCACTTGAGTCTCTAAACATCACAATTAGTCTTCCTTGCCGCATTTTGCGAACGCAGGATGTAGCTTTGCACCAGCCGTTTCACAAAGATCCGATTGATCACAATTTACTTTTTTGTGTCTGTTTTGCCTTCGACGAGGTTGGGCGTGTTTTCGTCCCTTTCTTCCGAAGGATTCAACATCGTTAATACTAACCGTTGGAAATTCGGTTCTATCAAATCTTTGTTTACTGGCAAAACTTAAGCCGAATTTCTAATGGTTAGTATGAACGATGTTCAAGCCTTTATAGTAAAGGGACGAATACACGCCCAGCCTGATCGAAGGCAAAATAGACACAGAAAATAAAATTGTGATCAATCGGATCACACTCGCGTACGCAAAACGCGGCATTGTAGAATATAAAGCTGACAGCCCACAAAAATTCAAAAAATATATCACAATTAATCATTCAAATATTTACAACATATTGCTTACATTTGCCAATGATCTACCATAATCGCTAGACTAACAATCTCCATTCTATTTCAGCTTCTTAACTAAAAATTAAATAAATAACAAGGAAGAGATTTTACCGTCGATGACTGGTGCTGGCTCTTCCTTACACTTTAACAAAGTTGAATATTCACGCATCTGAATACAACGAATCGTGCACAAGGCAATGCTATTTTGACTTTTCGCAAGATTTATTTCTGTGGATTTTATCCTAGTCCAGTTGACGGAAGGATTTAAGAAATTTAGTTAAGTAGACAGTGCTGAAGAATTTAATTGGCTTAAATGTGATGATCATATCGCCTGGAATTTCAAAGGCCCATCTATGGCAGTGATCAAAGGGCCGTTAGAAAAGATGGCGATCGCGCCAGGTTTCAATATGCGGAAAAATAGAATAAAGATGCAGTTCACATTAGTCGCAATTATATAGACAGCTATATTAGACTTACCACGTACAGACCAGACAGCTATTCTGATTGCGCTGACAAAGAAAAAAAATTTTTTGACTAAGAAGTATTACCGACCCTACAGAAGTGCTTGTCTCGACCAGGTGGTCAATGCCTCAGATGGTGAAAAGTAGACTATCTAGATTCGGGAAATTCCTCATGCCTACCGAACCCTTTAATTCCATTTGAGCTTCTAGTGGAAGAATTTCAAGGACGGTATCAATCTAAGACAGATGGTTGACTTATTACGTCAAGTAAATATTGGAAATAATCTTTCTTATGACTTTTACGAAAGACTAATTGAAAAACCAATCGGGCTTGATATCTCTCCGGAAATCGTTAATAGCGTATTCATTGAAACATTTCCTACTAGATTAAGAGCCACCCTAGATATATATAATAAATTTAAACTAAAGTGGGCAAAAAATCTCAGAGGATTAAATGGGCTTTACCGCCAGCACTACCCTAATGTGAATGCCTTAGCAACAGACGTGCGCCTTAAGCAGCAATTTCGATTAATCTCATAAAGTCTCGACCTTAGAGAATAAAATTAGTACCCAAAAACGAGATATGAGTTAGGTCAAATAAAAGATAGAAAATTTAGGCATAGGTAGGGCAAATTCTCTAGGTCAAATTCGATTTCCAAGCACCGGTGGGGCGAATCACCTGATGGTATTCAAGGAACACACGAGTGATACATTTTTTACTGTACTTATACCGAACGTAAAAAATGTAAAGACGAAGGATGCAACTATCTATGGTTGGATGGTTTATGATGGAAAGGTTTTACTTAACATGTGACCAGATGTACCTCATCAAAAAACTAGTTGGACCACAATTAGTAGGAGCAGGAGGATGGTGCGTATTGGAGGTTCCAAGTTGTGCCTAATAGAGACATCCTAAACTCATCGAAGTTAGGTCCAAGAGCTTTGATGGAAGATATGCGCAATAGTGCAGACCGTAAGTCTGTTAGATCTTGGATAGAAGGAGTTCTTGATGAGGTTGCTGGTTATAACAGAAATAAGTTCGCCATAGCAGATGAACATAGTGGCGTAATATTCTTACTAGACACTGGTGTCTATGTGAGAATATTTTGGTACGTTGTGGTGGAAATAGATTGCCTTATATTCGATTATCAACTGTGAGCTGCCAACGGAAATCCAATAATAGTAAAGGGCATTAAAGAATTGTCAGTGACTTTGGGACAGAATATTTTGTTCACGTTGAAATTTCTATTATGACTGACATTAAAAAAACATCATATTTTGGGGATTGTTTTATTCATTTCAACCATGCGTTAGACCCTAAAACCCGATGTTTTTTACGAGGCAAAGGATAAGTCACTTATACTGAGACTGGGACTTCAGTAATAAGTTCAGTTAGACTATCTAGATACGTCGTCACCGATGCCTTCGTAAACGTCATCGAGAAGCAACCGGCCGTCATTCTACCTTTCAATACTAAACGGAATGGACTGAATACAGGCACAGAAAACCAAATCAAGTTTGTGACACAGTTGCCCTGTGCGCTGAAGTCTCAACCGTTAGCATAGCATAAGCAACAAATGAGTATCAAATAATTTAAGCGATTAAGAGAAAATGGAATTTGTAGGCACTCCAGTTCCAAATTTTCATCTCCAAAGTAGTAATTCTCATACCTGAACTGGGACAATGGTAGATTGTGTTAATTATCGACTAATTATCGGTAAAGAAAGGTAATTCGTATCCTCTACCAAACCAAAGTTCTTTACTCAGGGATATTATGAGTAATGTGGTTTACACTACATTAGATCTGTAGAAAGCGTATTATCAAGTAACTATGGAGGCAGAATCTATACTACTCAACGTAATGCGATTTGCTGAAAGTAGATCACATGAATTTTTATGTATGTCTTTTGGTCCGAGGTATAAAAGTCAGACATTCTAGCTTATGATGAAGGAATTTCTTCAAGACTGTCTATTTGCTAGTGTGTGCATAGATGCCATTATATATAGGGGAAAAAATCCAGAAGAACTTGGGTGCTATTTTATCAAAGCTTGGACATTATATAGGATTATACAATAGGAAACTTCAGGATCGTGAAAATTGATATGACACACTTGAAAAGGTGTTTCTTGCGTTTTATGCAGCAGTGTGACATTTCGAGCACTAATTAGATGAACATCAGTTCAAGGTTTTGACTGATCATAAGCTGTTGATAAGTATCGTAGGTAAGACAAAAAGGTAAAATTGTTTTTGATAGGTAAATTCACAATTGAAACAATTCGCAGAATTTGATTTTACCTTTAATTGTATTTCAGGAAAAAAGTGGTGGCGGAACTCTAATTAGACAACGCGTACCAGGCGTAGATCTGATTCGGTTGGAGTCAATCGTCGGCATTTTCTAACAAATTTACCCAGCAGTTTAGTAAAGCGCAGATTGTTGCTCCTTTATTAGCTGAATAGGTTAGTTAGTTAGCGTACACGCGCAAGAAGCTAGGAGATGAGTGGTTACTATGTTAAAGATCCAGAAGCCAACCTGGAATTCAACAGCTGCAGGAATTTTGTCACCTTTCGATTAAGTCAACTATCAAGTTGGTTACTGAAAGATATATATGAGCAAAGGTGTCAAAAGCCCTAAGTGCTTTGATAAGGGCATGTACCCAATCTCAAAATTGTAAAGTTGGACGACACACAAAAATCTAAGAGAAAACTATTGATATAATCTCGAGTAGTTTCATGTATGTACACATCGATAAAGTAGAATTGTCCAAAGTCTCTGGTCAGCGGTATTAACTCACAACTGTTAATTGTATCAGTCGTCATTTTGAAGTAGCAATCTCGAGGGATATGACAACTCAGAAAGTCTTATTTATTCTCATGAATAACTTTGCTTCACGATAGTCTGTACCAGGAAGAGTAACTAGTGATCGCAGATGTCAGTTTATGTCTGAACTATTTATCAGATCATTTAATGCCATGGAGAAAGAAGTAAGATACAGATGTGCACATAATCCCAGAGTTAATGGGATGGTTAGAATGCTGCAGAGAGGAACTGGAGGCTGCGTTACGGAGCACTGGATGATTCAGTTGGAAACTTGATTTACCTATTAGAAACAGATATATAGCAAAGTTAGGAAAATCCATAGCAGTACTTGTTTATAGAGAGCCTCTGAGATTACCTAAATATCTAGTAAACGCTCCAATTTGTATGGATTGGGAACCTAGTTCAATAGATTGAGTTGTAAGAATATTGAGGGACGAAATGAGTTGTTTAGCTCCAACTAGGACTAGACGGGCAAGGTCTAAATGCTATTTACCATCTGATTTGAAGCTGGCATCAAACATATACATAAATAACGAGAACAGTCAATATTGTCTGACTCTGTACCATCCTATTATTCCACATTCTTTGACCAAATATATTGTGGTTAAAGGGCGTAATACCGGCTCCTACTGATGAGTCGCCAGTAAGCACGAAAAGAATGTGCATGAGATTATACTTTCCGTTCATGCTGCCTTTGGTTTATCCTTCTGGTCACAACTGAACTAATTTGTTACTAGGTTTGCAACACCTAATACATACTTGCATATATATTAGTTCTTCGCAACAAACAGTATTTAATTGTCTGACTCTGTTTTATATAGGGACAAATGTATGACTAAAAACTCATTGAGCAAGATTAGTTAAGACAGCAAAAAATGATCATTACGAGTTTTTTTGTAAACACCCCACGTAGTAGTAATTGCTGTACGATGTGACAATAAGAAGACAAGACAAGATTTTTGAGAATGGTTTTTGTGGGTGGTTTCTAAGAGGGCCTGAAAAGTGTTCACCGGCAAATTCCGTAAAAGTTTATGAATATTGCAGTGGCGTTAGTATCTAGAATTCCTTCTTGCTCTGTTTTCAGGTTTGTTGAGTGATGTTTTATGTATAGATGCACCGGAATATGTAGAATTGTCGATGCCAAATGTGTGGGTTGCTGTTTGAAGGCTCAGAATTGCATTGTTAAAGGTCTACGTATACAAAAAGATGGCTGACACACGTAGAAATCCGATTAATCGATGGCCGATTACGTATGAGTAGTTTTGCCGCAACAAGAAGATTAACGTTACTGAGGACCATACGACGAGATTACACAGCATGGTAAACGCAAGTCCAGGATACGGCGTAGGTGGATAGTAGGAGGAGAAAGCAACAGCAATCACACGTAGTAAGCAGAGCAGAATTGTGTTACATCGTCAACGGCAACTTTTTGCGTTCTATTTTTTTCAGCGTATTGAAATTTGAATTTGATTTTAGCAATATGTCAGCGAATTAATTTGAACCGTTACATCTATTTCCTCTCTGAGAAAAAGAAAAGGTATTAAGATAAAATTTCCTCTCAGCGAGGCTTGATTAGTAATGTAGATCACAGATCGGACCCAGTTTAGAAACTGGTTATTATTCTACCAATACATAAAAAACATGTATAGTAATGCTGGTCTATTGCACACTTGTTGATTGCTTCAACAATGATTTGATGCCAAAATGACCACTAGGAATTGCTACACATTTTTTAGCTATAGTGGCCGGTCATATCGCGTGGAACAAGATAGAGAAGTGTGACAAGTTTTGGGAGCCGCAGCGTGGAAATTGCAAACTATTAATCATAGGGATCCATAGAGATCACGTCACGTGAAGTAGGGCACAAGTGGTGCATAAAAAGTTAAAATTATATAAGTATATTAAAGAAAAATTAATGTGAAAAAATTATCAGTCACATGTTTTGCAAAGCTTTCTATAGTTAGTTTGAGATTATAGGTATGTAGAACCTGAAACGCATGTAGAATGTTGTATTTGTGTGATGTTTGAATCCAAATAAAGATATTCTATTCTATTCTATTCTATTCTATTTCGACTGGATCAGGATGTTTGATAAAAGGATGTAAGTGTCGCACCTTGCATGTTGATGACATATTACTGCAGTCCGGACACAATTAGGTAAGGACCGCGATACATTGTTTGTAATGGTGCAACATTAGCGTTGTTACGAACGAATACAGGCCGAGGAGTATGTCTCAGCTGCTCGTCTGACATGTTATTAAAATGAAGCCGAATGCGAGAAGCTTCGACTTGTTGGTCATACTTCGCGGCTAGTAAACGTGGGAGCTGACTAGGCGAGCGTAGGTCTATGCCATATAAGAGCTGTGACGTTGATGTTCTAATAGATTCACGTATACGGGAACTCATAGCAAGTATGACTTAAGGTAATGCATCGAGCCAGTTTCGATTAATCAGTTTCGATTAATGGACGAGGATGCTAAAGATGCTTTGAGTTCCCTGTGCATTCTTTTTACATTACGTTAGATAGTTGGTGGTAGATAGTCGTCTGGCGTAAAGTGCATCACATGAGCCACAAGGTAGTTTTGAAACGATCCGATGAGGAGAAATTGCCTCTATCATTAATGACCTCGTTGAAAACACCATAATGTGCTATCCATGCAGAGATGAAACCGTTATTGAATTTGTCTGCAGAAATGGTTCCAAGAGATAAAGCCGCAAGCCAACGGGTAAATCTATCAATCATAGTTAAAGGATAGAAAAACATTGTACGTGTGTCAGATAAACTTTGCCGCTGTGAACGATGGCTAGGCTTGAATGAGTTATGTAATGTTCCAAATTAGAATGAGTAACGGGTGGTCATATACTTTTGACAAGTAGCACAATCAGAGACCCATCCTTTAGCGTTCTGTTTAAATCTGTGACCCGAAAAACGATCTGTAAAACGTTCTACACTCGCCTTGCTCCATGGATGTGAAATTGAGTAAATTGTGTCGAATTTTTTTCTCTGAAATCTGGTCGGCAGAACTGGCTTGTTGGGATGTGTCCCAGTGAAGTAAACAATTGGTGTGTGCAAATGATGAAAAGCTACTGATCTTTGAATATGAGTGTCACCGCGCTGTTCTGTTCCCAGGAGAGATGGCGTTAGTGCCGGTTCACTGAGAGTCACAGAGTTGACTGTGAATGGACCTGGCACTCTAATAATGTTACGGGATCTTAAAAGCACAAATTAATATGTCAAAAGTAAACGAAATAAAATGCATGACGTGAAATTTTAAAACATTCGTGTCCTATAAATAGAAAAATAACAAATCGCATACCAAAAACTACTTCCACAGTTTGACACAAACTGGCTTGTTGGGATGCGTATCAGTGAAATAAGCAATGGGTAAATCTGCCATGAGTGGGCATACGTATTTGTTTGGGTGACAAGATACTGATCTTGGCAAATAAATGTCAACGCGATGTTCTGTTCGCAGGAGGGATGGCTTTAGTTCAGCTTCACTGAGAGTCACGAAGTTGACAGTGAATGGCGAAGGCAAAAGTGGTTTCATCTGGCCTGGAAAGTGCGTCTGCAATAATGTTTTGTTCGCCCTTAACATGAAAGATGTCGAATTGCCATTCACTCAGACGTGACAGCTGTCTTTCTACTCTGGCAGGGTACTTTGCGACAGTTGAAGTCGCGTTTCGTAGTACGCTAACTAATGGTGCATGATCTGTAAAAACAACAAATCTGCTGCTGCCAATGATGCTGATGAAGTGGCGCACTGCGTCATGGATGGCGAGGAGTTCTCGACCGAAAGTGTCGTATCTGGTTTCTACTGGTTGCAGAGTACGCGAGTAAAAACTGATAGGCTTCCGAACTCCGTCGATCTCTTGTTCCAAAGTGGCCCCAATAGCAAACTCAGAAGCATCTGTTGTGAGTAGAAATGGTCGTTTGAAATCTGGATGCGTTAGCATTGTAGCATTTGCTAACGAGTTGATGGCGAGTCGAAGTAATTCCTCGTCTTCAGATGACCAAGAAATGGAGAGCATGCTAAGTCCTTTTTGATTCCGCAGGTGCCTACACAACGGACAAAGTTGTCTTCATAGGCTGGGAACAAACTTCCGATGGTAGATAAGTACACACAAAATTCTCCGCAGCTAATTAACAGTCTTTGGTGACTTTATATTCTTGATCGAATTTGCCTTCGACGGTAAAGGTTGAATACCATGTGGCGTAGCACGATGCCCTAGGAAATCCAGGGATATAGTTGCAATCTCGTCTTGTCACAGTTGAATTTGAGTCCGTGATTGGATAAGTGTGAGAGGAAATTTCGTAAATGCTTGGCATGAGATTCTAGGTCTGGACTGAAAACCATTATGTCATCGAGATATGATATACAGTAAGCGGCGTCGTCGCGAAGTATGTTGTCCATGAATATTTGAAATGTCTGATTAGCACACTTGAGACCAAAAGGCATGTAGAGGTATTCAAAAAAGCCAAATAAGGTGATGACCACAGTCTATTCAAAATATTCTGGTGCCACCGGGATGTGATGGAAGGCTAGTCTGAGGTCGAACACTGAGAAGTAATTGCTACCGCTGAGTTTTTCAAGTAAGGTGTTTATATTGGGAATAGGATATGCATCGTATTTGGTCACTAAATTTAGCTTGCGAAAATCTCCGTACGATCCGTTTGATATGGAGACTAAGTGCAATGGTGACACCCATGAACTTTTCATTGGTCTGATGTTTTTCTCTTCCAATAGTCTTAAAAGTTGCTCTTGGGCAGCTTTCAGCTTAGCAGGAGCCAGCGGTTGCTTGTTGAGTGCAATAGGTTGTCCTGCTGCGACAATATGGTGCATCGTGTTAGAAACTCGTAGCTCCGACTTGCATAGATCGAAAAGAGATTTGTGTTCTCAAAGATCTGCTGATATCTCTGCTGAGTGATGCACTGGGGTTGGCTGAATGGCCTGTAACTCAAAACTGCTGCACCTGGGTTTATGATAAATTCTTCGCGAGTTTTAAAATCAAGAAGATGCAGAAGTTTATTTGGTTGTTTGTCCGGGTCATACAACCAGGTATGCTGGTCATTACGAATGACATTGTCAGTTTTGCTGTCTATGTGGCATATTCGGCGTGGACGAAAAGAGTCAATGAGAATGTCAGATTGTAAGAGATTGCTTCCAAGTGGCGCCGTTGATGCCGTTGATGCGCAGAAAGTACGGTCTTCTACTTTCTGCGCCATACGTTTCCCGATCCTGACGCTCCACTACGCCTATTTTCTGAGGACTGGCCTGTCAACTATGGAAATTGACACTCATTCGGGAATTCTTTCGAACGGCGGAGACAGACTTGACAGGATCAAATAACTTCTGGAGATTATAGCACCAGTTCTTTTGGGCATATTTATTAAAAGATTGCGGGGATCTAGATGCGCCTACTGTTATTTCGTGTCTTGGTTGGAAAAGTAGGTTGTGCGCTTACTTGATTCAGCTCAGATTTCCCTATGACTAATCCTTCTATAACTTTAGCCATATTTGCTGTTGTTCTCTCTAAGGCAGTGATCGTATCATTCTGCGGGAAGGAACAAAACGATGACGAATTTAAATTAAGTTCTAAAACCCTAAATTTGGACATGCATCTTTCTGATAAATTATCTATGGAGAGAAGTTCGGGAGGTTTCTGGAAAACAATTTTAATGACTGAGGAATGTTGTTAATAAAAGCAACCTTAGCTTCATGATCATAAATATTGGTTTTATACCAACGTTTTCGCAGTTCCCTTAAAATCTCGATGGGGCCAAGATTTGGCATGTCTAACTGCGCATATTTATTTATTATCTGCTCTGTTTCAGTGGGACCCAGCAAGGATTCCACTTCAACTTGGAGGCCCAAAATAGGATTGGGTAGTTTTCTAATCGCCTCAAGCTTTGGATAAATCCTTCGCTGCAATTCAGCAAATATTTTGCTAAATCCCTTGATAGTTTTGACGACTCTCTTAATTTGGTAACGGTGAGAAAAGAGAGTCTACGCGCATAAAGAATAATTCACAGTCTCCGTCCCATACAGGGACATAACCTTCTAAAATTGGACCTGACATTCTAATAATCTTACGGGATCTTAAAGCATAAATTTATATATCAAAAGTAAGCGAAATAAATGCATGAAACGACGTGAAAATTTAAAACATACGTGCCCTATAAATAAAAAATGATAACAAAGCGCTTACCAAAATCTGCTTCCACAGTTTGACACGAACGCAGAAGACTGATGAAATCTCCTTCCAAAAAATCAGAATTAATATCTCCTTCTACAGTTTGACGCAAACGTAAACAGTCTTACAGAAAACTGATAAAATATGCTCTAACACATCATTTGCCCCAGGTTATTCGTAGGAGAGAAAAGGTATGAGCGAGAGAAACCACCAAAAAATCTACTTCCTTGGTTAAACAAAACAAGGAAAACCTTAAAAGGCCTTGAGTAAGAAAAAATCACAAACTGGGTGAAGAACAGGATGGTTAAGTGTGCTACTGTCGATTTTAATGTAATTCTCTAGTAAAATAATAGAAAAAGGAAACACTGCTTTATTATAATTTTGCCGAAATTATTATGATATTAAAACAAGTCTAGAAAAAGTAGTGTTCTCTGATCCTGGCGCGGTCGCCAAATTTTGAACGCCCCAGGCTGTAAGTAAATGCCGTGCGACATATGAGAATAATTAACATGCTGTAGATAACAGGAGATAGTTACTGTGGGTGGCAATAATCAAGGTCAAAGTTATGTTCTGCGGCAAATGCCGAGAAGATTTGGGAATGTTTCAGTGTCTAGGAAATACTTCTTGACAGTTGAAGCCGGCTCAGGTTTATACGCTGGTTTTCCTTCGTGAGAATGCACCGGGATAAATAGTGTTGTCGAAACCAGAGAGGTGAGTTGCTTTGTTGAGGCTCAGAATTGTCTTTTTGAAGACCTGCGGCAACACCGTGGTGGGTGGCACACGTTGAAGTCCGGTAATTAGATAATCCTTCGTGTATGACTAATTGTGCAGCAAGAAGAAGATTGGCGTGGCTGAAGTTCAAGTGACTAGGTGACACAGTGAGGTCAAGAAGGCATCGTAAGTAAACAGTCAAATAAACAATAGTGACAGCTATCAATCGTAGCGTACAGGACAAAAATGTCAAGTGTGTGATGACGGATGTTCGTTTCCATATTTTTCTCAGATATACAAAACTCTTCATTATCATGCAAGGCGCGACACCTACATCGGTAAGCATAGATAGGTTGAAACTGTTTATTGAACCGCCGGATCCTGGAAACATACAACCTTTTACAAGCGCCTCGGGCTCTACCTGTCCACAATTGCAACCTATCAAAAGATCGTTTTGCATAACGCATAACTGATAATTATTTAAAACATTAATTTTTCGTTATTCTACGTATCAAATGTTTAACTTTATGCGCATCACTTGCGCCCTATGTCACGCGACGTGACCTCTATGGATCCACATGATTCATTTACTTTTCTCACACTCACTTGTCTCACGTGGTATAACCAGCTGTTCTTAGCTAACAATTGTGTAGAATTTTTGAACAGTTCTTCGGTATTATGCCATCTCTGCGGCAATGTTTGAGTACACTTTTTGTCGTTACCATTTGATTTTCATGTATATATTTTTACATTGTACTGTTGTAACGTATGGCTCACACCTGAGCTCACACTGCCTATTTTGGTATGACCAGCTACTTATAGCTAACGCCTTGTGTAGCAAAACTAAGTAGTCATCGGCTTCATATCATGGTACAGGCCACTTTCAATGCATATCTCAACTTCATCAGTTGCACAGTGCACACTCTACGAATATCATGACCACAACGTCGAGCACACACTAGCTCCTTTGGTCGTATTCAAACACATTGACGGCGATCCAGCCTGCCCAGGTTTCAACTTAAACCTGGCAACTTCAGTGGCAATCTACTTTGCAATCCTCACGCTGCGGCTCTCAAAACCTCACACTGCTCTATTTTGCTTCACGCGGTATGACTGTCCACTACAGCTAACAATTTGTGTAGCAATTCCTATTGGTTATTTGGCATCATATCATTGTTGAAGCAACCAACAAGCATGCTCCAACCCAGCATTTACGGTCCATTTCTTTTAAATTTGCTTAACTGGGTTCAAACTCCGCCCTTCATTACCTATTCAGCCTCGCTGAGAGGATTGCTTTTCTTTTTTCCCGAAGGGAATATGATGTAACAGCTCAGAACAATTCACCGACATATTGCCTAAATGAAATTCAAATTTCATTTACGCGGCACCAATTAAAACAAGCGAAATTTGCCGTTAACCAACGGCATGCAGGCTCTCGTTTTCCAAACTATATAAGTACGGTGCACTTACCACGTTTTTCATTAGCACGTTTGCCTTCTCCTACTGTGCACTACGTGTGCTTGCTGTCTCGCGCCATATTGACTGTTTACCTACGCTGACTTCTGGATTGGCGTTACGCTGTGTCACCGAGTCACTGGGATTTCAGTTAGATCAAACTTGTTGCTGCACATATAGATATACTAATCTATCACAACCTTATTAAACCTCTACGTATGCCAGTCACCACGGTGTTGCCGCAGATTTTCAAAAAGACAATTCTAAGCCAACACAAAACAACAAACACTCTGGTTTCGACACCACAACGAAAAAACGCCAGCCAGTTAATCAGAGCTGGCTGTAAGTGTCTAGGAGTACTTCTAGACACTGAAACATTGCTTAACCTTCTCGGAATTGGCCAGAGAATGAATTTCCGGTCCTAATAAAGGCCAGTCACAATAACTGCATCTCATTATTTGCGGCTTCATACTTTTTTGTAATGTTGCACGATATTAACTTGCAGTTGGGCAGTTTACATTTTTATATGGAGGTAAAACAAATTATTAAGACTAATTAACTTCTCATATAAAAATTATTCAACTTTCCTATATTTAAAGATTTGTTGATAATGAGCATGCTATAACTAAATTGTTGTTTTTTTTCAAATATTAAAATTTCTTTCCGATTTTTATTGCCCAAATTGTTGACGACTGTCTTGTCTTTTGCGACTTACTTTCCATTCGCCTTGAGATTTCCGGTATCCTGATTCGCTGACTGCATGTTCCACGCTTATGCGTAGTTCATTTCAAGGAAGACTTTTAACGAAACGATATTTTGACAATAAATTATTGAAATTGAACAAAAATTATTGTGTTCAAGAAAACAACCAGCGATAACATCAAATATCCTAAGATAAATTTGCGTTTATTTTTATATGAGAAGCCTATTTATCTTCAACAAATTAATTAACCACGACGATAATCGTGCATACTCGGTTTTCAAGATTCAAATTTCCGGAAAAGCAGGCCGTGACTATCAGTGAGACGGTAAATATACGCATTTTCTTGTAATAAACATATAATTAATCTTATTATGACATCGATAAGAGTATTAAATGCGAAGTTACAGAGCAATTGACCGAAGGACTTCAGAAATTCGGTTTTAGAGAAAGTGCTGAGTAATTTAATTGTTCTAGATTTGATGATCATTCCGCATTTATTGGATATACGTGGCTGGCGTCTCAGGGTCTCCTATGGTATTCGTCAAAGGGCCTCAACACGTAGTGAAATTCCATAAAGTATAATTGTTACAGGTAACAAATAAAACCCATAAATTACGACAATTAAAACAAATCCAGAATAAAATACAATACAATTTAAAAGGTAAACTCTATTTAGAAACCAGAGATAGCTTCAAATGTCCAAAAACAATAATGGATTAATTTTTATACATGTTATTATTCACCAATACATTGTTCCTTACTGCAAATTAAAAATCAAGATTTTCGCCGGTCTATGTTATCGTTATAGTTGTTTCCATTTCTATACAAAGAGTAAATATTTCGTGATTTATATCAAGCTACCTGTAAGTATACGCCAGCAAATTCTGCATAATTTCAGACAGATTTTAATTTCTGTGGATTGTTTCGCGCAGCTGTGGGGCTAACAAATATGTTCTTCACATATTTTTCATACCCTCGTGGTGCTCATCTTAAGCAAGAAACTTAATTTATTTTCGGAGGATTTAAAGAAGATTAGTCGCACCATTATTCTCACTTCATTGGGCTTACTTGTTCAATTTCCAAACATAGTTCGTATGGCTGTCCCTGCTCCATTAGTCTCCTCCATCGAGTGTGCGTTACGCCTTACACCATTCCTGTTGGATTTTAATATGCCAATACTCTTAGCTACCACATTGGTCGATCGATGACTCCTATTTCTTTGCTGATGATGCTAATACTCTGAACCAATTATGAACTGGTTTAATCAATAACCATGAGACATATCGTTTGCAGTCCGCTATAAGTTATGAAATGCAGTGACTATAATGGAATCTCAGCATAAGGCGACTAGTTACGCATCCGCTTCACCGATGTAGAAAACCCAGTATTTGGCGATTAGTAGCCTTTTTCCTTAAAAACTAATCAAGTTAGCTGTTCATATCGCTATTCATTTAAAATCCGGTATGAATTTGCACTTGCGGAAATTTGTTTCTGATTTTAAGTTGAGCAATAATTGATGCTTCTTCGTTCTGCCCGTGGCTGTGACTACATGAAGCCCGGCAACGCAGACAACGCAGGTGATTATTTCGGACAGATGAAACTGTAAACCTGCAAATCCATGACCATTAGCTGTTCACCTCAATGCCACTCGTTGATCCACGTTGTGCCTGCTTTATTGTGATAAGTTTGACCTTAGTAACCGTATATCAGAATTTATCCACGAACAAGATCTTCTAAAGAAATCAGGTTAATTCTAGTCGATTGATACATTTTTAATGCTAATCATTGTTTTTGATGCTTGATTTCTTTTCGAGTCACGTGCTCATATATTATGTCGTGTTGTTTATCCTTCTCTGTTGATTTTGTTGATTTGTAGATTGGGTATTGGCCAATTTTTGCAACAATTCCACCGACATTCTATCATGTAAGTTTTTAATTGGATATAAATCTCAGTAAAATGATTATCTCTTTCGGGTTTGAGTACTGAAATTTCACATTATCAATGATGTTGCACACTCTGTGTCTTTATTATATCGTATTCGTGACTAAGCTTTTATTATTATTTTCAATTTTAGGTTACACTGTTGTGGTGCGCGTTTGATGCGATCTAATATTGATCCTCAGGTTAGTTGTGCTTTTCAAATAAGACGTATTGCCTATATATTAAGTCTTGAATTTTACGAACAATGCTGCATTTAGTGTACCCAAAATATATCTTGCTAATGTTTTCTATGCGTTAGGAAGTATATAGGCCGATGTTCATTGTTCAAACTTAGTTCTCATGTCTGCCCCTGCTCCATTAGTCTCCTCCATCGAGTGTGCGTTACGCCTTACACCATTCCTGTTGGATTTTAATAAGCCAATACTCTTAGCTACCACATTGGTCGATCGATGACTCCTATTTCTTTGCTGATGATGCTAATACTCTGAACCAATTATGAACTGGTTTAATCAATAACCATGAGACATATCGTTTGCAGTCCGCTATAAGTTATGAAATGCAGTGACTATAATGGAATCTCAGCATAAGGCGACTAGTTACGCATCCGCTTCACCGATGTAGAAAACCCAGTATTTGGCGATTAGTAGCCTTTTTCCTTAAAAACTAATCAAGTTAGCTGTTCATATCGCTATTCATTTAAAATCCGGTATGAATTTGCACTTGCGGAAATTTGTTTCTGATTTTAAGTTGAGCAATAATTGATGCTTCTTCGTTCTGCCCGTGGCTGTGACTACATGAAGCCCGGCAACGCAGACAACGCAGGTGATTATTTCGGACAGATGAAACTGTAAACCTGCAAATCCATGACCATTAGCTGTTCACCTCAATGCCACTCGTTGATCCACGTTGTGCCTGCTTTATTGTGATAAGTTTGACCTTAGTAACCGTATATCAGAATTTATCCACGAACAAGATCTTCTAAAGAAATCAGGTTAATTCTAGTCGATTGATACATTTTTAATGCTAATCATTGTTTTTGATGCTTGATTTCTTTTCGAGTCACGTGCTCATATATTATTTTATGTCGTGTTGTTTATCCTTCTCTGTTGATTTTGTTGATTTGTAGATTGGGTATTGGCCAATTTTGCAACAATTCCACCGACATTCTATCATGTGAGTTTTTAATTGGATATAAAGCTCAGTAAAATGATTATCTCTTTCGGGTTTGAGTACTGAAATTTCACATTATCAATGATGTTGCACACTCTGTGTCTTTATTATAGCGTATTCGTGGCTAAGCTTTCATTATTATTTTCAATTTTAGGTTACACTGTTGTGGTGCGCGTTTGATGCGATCTAATATTGATCCTCAGGTTAGTAGTGCTTTTCAAATAAGACGTATTGTCTATGTATTAAGTCTTGAATTTTACGAATACTACACGCATTTAGTGTACCAAAAATATATCTCGCTAATGTTTTCTATGCGTTAGGAAGGATATAGGCCGATGTTCATTGTTCAAACTTAGTTCTCATGTCTGCCCCTGCTCCATTAGTCTCCTCCATCGAGTGTGCGTTACGCCTTACACCATTCCTGTTGGATTTTAATATGCCAATACTCTTAGCTACCACATTGGTCGATCGATGACTCCTATTTCTTTGCTGATGATGCTAATACTCTGAACCAATTATGAACTGGTTTAATCAATAACCATGAGACATATCGTTTGCAGTCCGCTATAAGTTATGAAATGCAGTGACTATAATGGAATCTCAGCATAAGGCGACTAGTTACGCATCCGCTTCACCGATGTAGAAAACCCAGTATTTGGCGATTAGTAGCCTTTTTCCTTAAAAACTAATCAAGTTAGCTGTTCATATCGCTATTCATTTAAAATCCGGTATGAATTTGCACTTGCGGAAATTTGTTTCTGATTTTAAGTTGAGCAATAATTGATGCTTCTTCGTTCTGCCCGTGGCTGTGACTACATGAAGCCCGGCAACGCAGACAACGCAGGTGATTATTTCGGACAGATGAAACTGTAAACCTGCAAATCCATGACCATTAGCTGTTCACCTCAATGCCACTCGTTGATCCACGTTGTGCCTGCTTTATTGTGATAAGTTTGACCTTAGTAACCGTATATCAGAATTTATCCACGAACAAGATCTTCTAAAGAAATCAGGTTAATTCTAGTCGATTGATACATTTTTAATGCTAATCATTGTTTTTGATGCTTGATTTCTTTTCGAGTCACGTGCTCATATATTATGTCGTGTTGTTTATCCTTCTCTGTTGATTTTGTTGATTTGTGGATTGGGTATTGGCCAATTTTTGCAACAATTCCACCGACATTCTATCATGTAAGTTTTTAATTGGATATAAATCTCAGTAAAATGATTATCTCTTTCGGGTTTGAGTACTGAAATTTCACATTATCAATGATGTTGCACACTCTGTGTCTTTATTATATCGTATTCGTGACTAAGCTTTTATTATTATTTTCAATTTTAGGTTACACTGTTGTGGTGCGCGTTTGATGCGATCTAATATTGATCCTCAGGTTAGTTGTGCTTTTCAAATAAGACGTATTGCCTATATATTAAGTCTTGAATTTTACGAACAATGCTGCATTTAGTGTACCCAAAATATATCTCGCTAATGTTTTCTATGCGTTAGGAAGGATATAGGCCGATGTTCATTGTTCAAACTTAGTTCTCATGTCTGCCCCTGCTCCATTAGTCTCCTCCATCGAGTGTGCGTTACGCCTTACACCATTCCTGTTGGATTTTAATATGCCAATACTCTTAGCTACCACATTGGTCGATCGATGACTCCTATTTCTTTGCTGATGATGCTAATACTCTGAACCAATTATGAACTGGTTTAATCAATAACCATGAGACATATCGTTTGCAGTCCGCTATAAGTTATGAAATGCAGTGACTATAATGGAATCTCAGCATAAGGCGACTAGTTACGCATCCGCTTCACCGATGTAGAAAACCCAGTATTTGGCGATTAGTAGCCTTTTTCCTTAAAAACTAATCAAGTTAGCTGTTCATATCGCTATTCATTTAAAATCCGGTATGAATTTGCACTTGCGGAAATTTGTTTCTGATTTTAAGTTGAGCAATAATTGATGCTTCTTCGTTCTGCCCGTGGCTGTGACTACATGAAGCCCGGCAACGCAGACAACGCAGGTGATTATTTCGGACAGATGAAACTGTAAACCTGCAAATCCATGACCATTAGCTGTTCACCTCAATGCCACTCGTTGATCCACGTTGTGCCTGCTTTATTGTGATAAGTTTGACCTTAGTAACCGTATATCAGAATTTATCCACGAACAAGATCTTCTAAAGAAATCAGGTTAATTCTAGTCGATTGATACATTTTTAATGCTAATCATTGTTTTTGATGCTTGATTTCTTTTCGAGTCACGTGCTCATATATTATGTCGTGTTGTTTATCCTTCTCTGTTGATTTTGTTGATTTGTAGATTGGGTATTGGCCAATTTTTGCAACAATTCCACCGACATTCTATCATGTAAGTTTTTAATTGGATATAAATCTCAGTAAAATGATTATCTCTTTCGGGTTTGAGTACTGAAATTTCACATTATCAATGATGTTGCACACTCTGTGTCTTTATTATATCGTATTCGTGACTAAGCTTTTATTATTATTTTCAATTTTAGGTTACACTGTTGTGGTGCGCGTTTGATGCGATCTAATATTGATCCTCAGGTTAGTTGTGCTTTTCAAATAAGACGTATTGCCTATATATTAAGTCTTGAATTTTACGAACAATGCTGCATTTAGTGTACCCAAAATATATCTTGCTAATGTTTTCTATGCGTTAGGAAGTATATAGGCCGATGTTCATTGTTCAAACTTAGTTCTCATGTCTGCCCCTGCTCCATTAGTCTCCTCCATCGAGTGTGCGTTACGCCTTACACCATTCCTGTTGGATTTTAATAAGCCAATACTCTTAGCTACCACATTGGTCGATCGATGACTCCTATTTCTTTGCTGATGATGCTAATACTCTGAACAAATTATGAACTGGTTTAATCAATAACCATGAGACATATCGTTTGCAGTCCGCTATAAGTTATGAAATGCAGTGACTATAATGGAATCTCAGCATAAGGCGACTAGTTACGCATCCGCTTCACCGATGTAGAAAACCCAGTATTTGGCGATTAGTAGCCTTTTTCCTTAAAAACTAATCAAGTTAGCTGTTCATATCGCTATTCATTTAAAATCCGGTATGAATTTGCACTTGCGGAAATTTGTTTCTGATTTTAAGTTGAGCAATAATTGATGCTTCTTCGTTCTGCCCGTGGCTGTGACTACATGAAGCCCGGCAACGCAGACAACGCAGGTGATTATTTCGGACAGATGAAACTGTAAACCTGCAAATCCATGACCATTAGCTGTTCACCTCAATGCCACTCGTTGATCCACGTTGTGCCTGCTTTATTGTGATAAGTTTGACCTTAGTAACCGTATATCAGAATTTATCCACGAACAAGATCTTCTAAATCAATCAGGTTAATTCTAGTCGATTTATACATTTCTAATGCTAATCATTGTTTGTGATGCTTGATTTCTTTTCGAGTCACGTGCTCATATATTATTTTATGTCGATTTGTTTATCCTTCTCTGTTGATTTGTAGATTTGGTATTGGCCAATTTTTACAACAATTCCACCGACATTCTATCATGTGAGTTTTTAATTGGATATAAAGCTCAGTAAAATGATTATCTCTTTCGGGTTTGAGTACTGAAATTTCACATTATCAATGATGTTGCACACTCTGTGTCTTTATTATAGCGTATTCGTGGCTAAGCTTTCATTATTATTTTCAATTTTAGGTTACACTGTTGTGGTGCGCGTTTGATGCGATCTAATATTGATCCTCAGGTTAGTGGTGCTTTTCAAATAAGACGTATTGTCTATATATTAAGTGTTGAATTTTACGAACAATGCTGCATTTAGTGTACCCAAAATATATCTTGCTAATGTTTTCTATGCGTTAGGAAGTATATAGGCCGATGTTCATTGTTAAAACTTAGTTCTCATGTCTGCCCCTGCTCCATTAGTCTCCTCCATCGAGTGTGCGTTACGCCTTACACCATTCCTGTTGGATTTTAATATGCCAATACTCTTAGCTACCACATTGGTCGATCGATGACTCCTATTTCTTTGCTGATGATGCTAATACTCTGAACAAATTATGAACTGGTTTAATCAATAACCATGAGACATATCGTTTGCAGTCCGCTATAAGTTATGAAATGCAGTGACTATAATGGAATCTCAGCATAAGGCGACTAGTTACGCATCCGCTTCACCGATGTAGAAAACCCAGTATTTGGCGATTAGTAGCCTTTTTCCTTAAAAACTAATCAAGTTAGCTGTTCATATCGCTATTCATTTAAAATCCGGTATGAATTTGCACTTGCGGAAATTTGTTTCTGATTTTAAGTTGAGCAATAATTGATGCTTCTTCGTTCTGCCCGTGGCTGTGACTACATGAAGCCCGGCAACGCAGACAACGCAGGTGATTATTTCGGACAGATGAAACTGTAAACCTGCAAATCCATGACCATTAGCTGTTCACCTCAATGCCACTCGTTGATCCACGTTGTGCCTGCTTTATTGTGATAAGTTTGACCTTAGTAACCGTATATCAGAATTTATCCACGAACAAGATCTTCTAAAGAAATCAGGTTAATTCTAGTCGATTGATACATTTTTAATGCTAATCATTGTTTTTGATGCTTGATTTCTTTTCGAGTCACGTGCTCATATATTATGTCGTGTTGTTTATCCTTCTCTGTTGATTTTGTTGATTTGTAGATTGGGTATTGGCCAATTTTTGCAACAATTCCACCGACATTCTATCATGTAAGTTTTTAATTGGATATAAATCTCAGTAA
Source organism: Eudiplozoon nipponicum (assembly GCA_029291075.1). NCBI lineage: Eukaryota > Metazoa > Platyhelminthes > Monogenea > Mazocraeidea > Diplozoidae > Eudiplozoon > Eudiplozoon nipponicum. Next base: position 107,905 of record JAQBSW010001499.1, on the reverse strand, counting down.
AATGATTATCTCTTTCGGGTTTGAGTACTGAAATTTCACATTATCAATGATGTTGCACACTCTGTGTCTTTATTATATCGTATTCGTGACTAAGATTTTATTATTATTTTCAATTTTAGGTTACACTGTTGTGGTGCGCGTTTGATGCGATCTAATATTGATCCTCAGGTTAGTTGTGCTTTTCAAATAAGACGTATTGCCTATATATTAAGTCTTGAATTTTACGAACAATGCTGCATTTAGTGTACCCAAAATATATCTCGCTAATGTTTTCTATGCGTTAGGAAGGATATAGGCCGATGTTCATTGTTCAAACTTAGTTCTCATGTCTGCCCCTGCTCCATTAGTCTCCTCCATCGAGTGTGCGTTACGCCTTACACCATTCCTGTTGGATTTTAATATGCCAATACTCTTAGCTACCACATTGGTCGATCGATGACTCCTATTTCTTTGCTGATGATGCTAATACTCTGAACCAATTATGAACTGGTTTAATCAATAACCATGAGACATATCGTTTGCAGTCCGCTATAAGTTATGAAATGCAGTGACTATAATGGAATCTCAGCATAAGGCGACTAGTTACGCATCCGCTTCACCGATGTAGAAAACCCAGTATTTGGCGATTAGTAGCCTTTTTCCTTAAAAACTAATCAAGTTAGCTGTTCATATCGCTATTCATTTAAAATCCGGTATGAATTTGCACTTGCGGAAATTTGTTTCTGATTTTAAGTTGAGCAATAATTGATGCTTCTTCGTTCTGCCCGTGGCTGTGACTACATGAAGCCCGGCAACGCAGACAACGCAGGTGATTATTTCGGACAGATGAAACTGTAAACCTGCAAATCCATGACCATTAGCTGTTCACCTCAATGCCACTCGTTGATCCACGTTGTGCCTGCTTTATTGTGATAAGTTTGACCTTAGTAACCGTATATCAGAATTTATCCACGAACAAGATCTTCTAAAGAAATCAGGTTAATTCTAGTCGATTGATACATTTTTAATGCTAATCATTGTTTTTGATGCTTGATTTCTTTTCGAGTCACGTGCTCATATATTATGTCGTGTTGTTTATCCTTCTCTGTTGATTTTGTTGATTTGTGGATTGGGTATTGGCCAATTTTTGCAACAATTCCACCGACATTCTATCATGTAAGTTTTTAATTGGATATAAATCTCAGTAAAATGATTATCTCTTTCGGGTTTGAGTACTGAAATTTCACATTATCAATGATGTTGCACACTCTGTGTCTTTATTATATCGTATTCGTGACTAAGCTTTTATTATTATTTTCAATTTTAGGTTACACTGTTGTGGTGCGCGTTTGATGCGATCTAATATTGATCCTCAGGTTAGTTGTGCTTTTCAAATAAGACGTATTGCCTATATATTAAGTCTTGAATTTTACGAACAATGCTGCATTTAGTGTACCCAAAATATATCTCGCTAATGTTTTCTATGCGTTAGGAAGGATATAGGCCGATGTTCATTGTTCAAACTTAGTTCTCATGTCTGCCCCTGCTCCATTAGTCTCCTCCATCGAGTGTGCGTTACGCCTTACACCATTCCTGTTGGATTTTAATATGCCAATACTCTTAGCTACCACATTGGTCGATCGATGACTCCTATTTCTTTGCTGATGATGCTAATACTCTGAACCAATTATGAACTGGTTTAATCAATAACCATGAGACATATCGTTTGCAGTCCGCTATAAGTTATGAAATGCAGTGACTATAATGGAATCTCAGCATAAGGCGACTAGTTACGCATCCGCTTCACCGATGTAGAAAACCCAGTATTTGGCGATTAGTAGCCTTTTTCCTTAAAAACTAATCAAGTTAGCTGTTCATATCGCTATTCATTTAAAATCCGGTATGAATTTGCACTTGCGGAAATTTGTTTCTGATTTTAAGTTGAGCAATAATTGATGCTTCTTCGTTCTGCCCGTGGCTGTGACTACATGAAGCCCGGCAACGCAGACAACGCAGGTGATTATTTCGGACAGATGAAACTGTAAACCTGCAAATCCATGACCATTAGCTGTTCACCTCAATGCCACTCGTTGATCCACGTTGTGCCTGCTTTATTGTGATAAGTTTGACCTTAGTAACCGTATATCAGAATTTATCCACGAACAAGATCTTCTAAAGAAATCAGGTTAATTCTAGTCGATTGATACATTTTTAATGCTAATCATTGTTTTTGATGCTTGATTTCTTTTCGAGTCACGTGCTCATATATTATGTCGTGTTGTTTATCCTTCTCTGTTGATTTTGTTGATTTGTGGATTGGGTATTGGCCAATTTTTGCAACAATTCCACCGACATTCTATCATGTAAGTTTTTAATTGGATATAAATCTCAGTAAAATGATTATCTCTTTCGGGTTTGAGTACTGAAATTTCACATTATCAATGATGTTGCACACTCTGTGTCTTTATTATATCGTATTCGTGACTAAGCTTTTATTATTATTTTCAATTTTAGGTTACACTGTTGTGGTGCGCGTTTGATGCGATCTAATATTGATCCTCAGGTTAGTTGTGCTTTTCAAATAAGACGTATTGCCTATATATTAAGTCTTGAATTTTACGAACAATGCTGCATTTAGTGTACCCCAAAAATATATCTCGCTAATGTTTTCTATGCGTTAGGAAGGATATAGGCCGATGTTCATTGTTCAAACTTAGTTCTCATGTCTGCCCCTGCTCCATTAGTCTCCTCCATCGAGTGTGCGTTACGCCTTAGACCATTCCTGTTGGATTTTAATATGCCAATACTCTTAGCTACCACATTGGTCGATCGATGACTCCTATTTCTTTGCTGATGATGCTAATACTCTGAACCAATTATGAACTGGTTTAATCAATAACCATGAGACATATCGTTTGCAGTCCGCTATAAGTTATGAAATGCAGTGACTATAATGGAATCTCAGCATAAGGCGACTAGTTACGCATCCGCTTCACCGATGTAGAAAACCCAGTATTTGGCGATTAGTAGCCTTTTTCCTTAAAAACTAATCAAGTTAGCTGTTCATATCGCTATTCATTTAAAATCCGGTATGAATTTGCACTTGTGGAAATTTGTTTCTGATTTTAAGTTGAGCAATAATTGATGCTTCTTCGTTCTGCCCGTGGCTGTGACTACATGAAGCCCGGCAACGCAGACAACGCAGGTGATTATTTCGGACAGATGAAACTGTAAACCTGCAAATCCATGACCATTAGCTGTTCACCTCAATGCCACTCGTTGATCCACGTTGTGCCTGCTTTATTGTGATAAGTTTGACCTTAGTAACCGTATATCAGAATTTATCCACGAACAAGATCTTCTAAAGAAATCAGGTTAATTCTGGTCGATTGATACATTTTTTAATGCTAATCATTGTTTTTTTGATGCTTTGATTTCTTTTCGAGTCACGTGCTCATATATTATTTTATGTCGAGTTGTTTATCCTTCTCTGTTGATTTGTATGATTTGTAGTTGGGTATTGGCCAATTTTTTGCAACAATTCCACCGACATTCTATCATGTGAGTTTTTAATTGGATATAAAGCTCAGTAAAATGATTATCTCTTTCGGGTTTGAGTACTGAAATTTCACATTATCAATGATGTTGCACACTCTGTGTCTTTATTATAGCGTATTCGTGGCTAAGCTTTCATTATTATTTTCAATTTTAGGTTACACTGTTGTGGTGCGCGTTTGATGCGATCTAATATTGATCCTCAGGTTAGTGGTGCTTTTCAAATAAGACGTATTGTCTATATATTAAGTGTTGCATTATACGAACAATGCTGCATTTAGTGTACCCAAAATATATCTTGCTAATGTTTTCTATGCGTTAGGAAGTATATAGGCCGATGTTCATTGTTCAAACTTGGTTCGTATGGCTGTCCCTGCTCCATTAGTCTCCTCCATCGAGTGTGCGTTACGCCTTAGACCATTCCTGTTGGATTTTAATATGCCAATACTCTTAGCTACCACATTGGTCGATCGATGACTCCTATTTCTTTGCTGATGATGCTAATACTCTGAACCAATTATGAACTGGTTTAATCAATAACCATGAGACATATCGTTTGCAGTCCGCTATAAGTTATGAAATGCAGTGACTATAATGGAATCTCAGCATAAGGCGACTAGTTACGCATCCGCTTCACCGATGTAGAAAACCCAGTATTTGGCGATTAGTAGCCTTTTTCCTTAAAAACTAATCAAGTTAGCTGTTCATATCGCTATTCATTTAAAATCCGGTATGAATTTGCACTTGTGGAAATTTGTTTCTGATTTTAAGTTGAGCAATAATTGATGCTTCTTCGTTCTGCCCGTGGCTGTGACTACATGAAGCCCGGCAACGCAGACAACGCAGGTGATTATTTCGGACAGATGAAACTGTAAACCTGCAAATCCATGACCATTAGCTGTTCACCTCAATGCCACTCGTTGATCCACGTTGTGCCTGCTTTATTGTGATAAGTTTGACCTTAGTAACCGTATATCAGAATTTATCCACGAACAAGATCTTCTAAAGAAATCAGGTTAATTCTGGTCGATTGATACATTTTTAATGCTAATCATTGTTTTTTTGATGCTTGATTTCTTTTCGAGTCACGTGCTCATATATTATTTTATGTCGATGTTGTTTATCCTTCTCTGTTGATTTTGTATGATTTGTAGTGGGTATTGGCTAATTTTGCAACAATTCCACCGACATTCTATCATGTGAGTTTTTAATTGGATATAAAGCTCAGTAAAATGATTATCTCTTTCGGGTTTGAGTACTGAAATTTCACATTATCAATGATGTTGCACACTCTGTGTCTTTATTATATCGTATTCGTGACTAAGCTTTTATTATTTTCAATTTTAGGTTACACTGTTGTGGTGCGCGTTTGATGCGATCTAATATTGATCCTCAGGTTAGTTGTGCTTTTCAAATAAGACGTATTGCCTATATATTAAGTCTTGAATTTTACGAACAATGCTGCATTTAGTGTACCCAAAAATATATCTCGCTAATGTTTTCTATGCGTTAGGAAGGATATAGGCCGATGTTCATTGTTCAAACTTTAGTTCTGCATGTCTGCCCCTGCTCCATTAGTCTCCTCCATCGAGTGTGCGTTACGCCTTAGACCATTCCTGTTGGATTTTAATATGCCAATACTCTTAGCTACCACATTGGTCGATCGATGACTCCCTATTTCTTTGCTGATGATGCTAATACTCTGAACCAATTATGAACTGGTTTAATCAATAACCATGAGACATATCGTTTGCAGTCCGCTATAAGTTATGAAATGCAGTGACTATAATGGAATCTCAGCATAAGGCGACTAGTTACGCATCCGCTTCACCGATGTAGAAAACCCAGTATTTGGCGATTAGTAGCCTTTTTCCTTAAAAACTAATCAAGTTAGCTGTTCATATCGCTATTCATTTAAAATCCGGTATGAATTTGCACTTGTGGAAATTTGTTTCTGATTTTAAGTTGAGCAATAATTGATGCTTCTTCGTTCTGCCCGTGGCTGTGACTACATGAAGCCCGGCAACGCAGACAACGCAGGTGATTATTTCGGACAGATGAAACTGTAAACCTGCAAATCCATGACCATTAGCTGTTCACCTCAATGCCACTCGTTGATCCACGTTGTGCCTGCTTTATTGTGATAAGTTTGACCTTAGTAACCGTATATCAGAATTTATCCACGAACAAGATCTTCTAAAGAAATCAGGTTAATTCTGGTCGATTGATACATTTTTAATGCTAATCATTGTTTTTTTGATGCTTGATTTCTTTTCGAGTCACGTGCTCATATATTATTTTATGTCGAGTTGTTTATCCTTCTCTGTTGATTTTGTAGATTTGTAGGTGGGTATTGTGCCAATTTTGCAACAATTCCACCGACATTCTATCATGTAAGTTTTTAATTGGATATAAAGCTCAGTAAAATGATTATCTCTTTCGGGTTTGAGTACTGAAATTTCACATTATCAATGATGTTGCACACTCTGTGTCTTTATTATAGCGTATTCGTGGCTAAGCTTTCATTATTATTTTCTATTTTTAGGTTACACTGTTGTGGTGCGCGTTTGATGCGATCTAATATTGATCCTCAGGTTAGTTGTGCTTTTCAAATAAGACGTATTGTCTATATATTAAGTCTTGAATTTTACGAACAATGCTGCATTTAGTGTACCCAAAATATATCTTGCTTATTAAAAGATGTATTATTTTGTTTCTCAGTGCTGTCCTTTTCGTTTCGGATTTGACCGCATTTTTCTTGTGCGGGACAATTGTTAGCACTCATATGTCGGCAAAATCTTGAACCTTTTATCTTTTTCAGATGATGTAATTTTTGGCCTCAGTTGATGAGTTCTCACTTGTCCTCTCCTTTAAGCCTTCAATTAGCTGATTGTCTGAAAGCGCATGTCTGTATTTACGTAGTCTTATGTTCACCTCTACGTACCTTTTATTGGACGCATGGTTTCACCTATATACCTAAGATTGCAATCTTTACAAGGTATCTCATAAACCCTGATGTGTTAAGAGGTTCTATTTTTTTTCTTTTTTGATTCGAAACTTATTGCCTATTGTAACTGTTTGTCTTAACACTGTTCTTATGTTGTATTTTGTTGCTAATATCCTAATCTTTCTACTTAATTTGGAGTCTAGTAGAACCAGAGTTCCCCAGTTTATCTTCATTCTTGGGCATATTCAAATCTCCTGTCCGTTTCTCCTGTGTTATTCTTCTCTTAAATCGCAATAGTGTCTCCTTTAAGATTTCCTCATTTAATTTTTCCGGATAACCATTTACCCTGAATATTTTTTTCAATTTCATTAGTTCTTTATCCCTACATTTTAAATCTAATTATTTTAAGACTTCTTATTATCATAGATTTTAGAATGCCTATTTTCATCCCAAACGGGTGATTAGAGTTAATAATTCAGAGGATACCAGAATAAGTATCCTTCCTATAAATATCTTTCTAATGTCTGACCCATTCGTTTTAATTTTACATCTAGAAACGATAATTCTTCTTTGTTTTCTTTTCCAATGTGAATTTTACCTCTCCCAGTTGATTAGCTAAATACAGAAAATTCTCCAACTCATTGTCCCCGTGATTCCAAATTAGGAAGATATCATCTAGGAATCTTAAATATAAGCATGGTTTGAGGGGAGATCTAAGTAGGAGATTTTTTTCAAAATAATGCATATAAATATTAGCGACTGGGACTGATAATGGTTGTCCCATAGGAACACCTTTAACTTGAAGGTAGAATTCATTTCTAAATATAAAGTATGTAGAGGACATACAAATTTTTAACATTTCCATAATACTACTTAACATCATTTCAGGGTATTCAGTTAGGCAACGTTGGACACACTCTAATGCAACCTGTACCGGAATGTTCGTATACATAGATACCACATCCAGGCTTGCCAGTTTATCATTCTCTAATAATTTATATTTACTAATAATATCCGTAAAGTGATAAGTATTCTTTAATGTATAATCTAGAGAATAGGTGTATTTTCTTATTCTATGGCACAGAAATTTGGACATTTTATAAGTTGGAGAATTCTGGACATTGGCAATTAACCTAAGTGGATTATCTTTTTTATGAATTTTTACTAGACTATACACTCTGGGAGAGAGTGAATCTCTTTGTATTAATGATTTACCAAGTACTGAATCCAATTCCCAGATCCGATCATTTGATTAATTAAAGTTTTAACTCAATTGCAATTTGTCCGTTGGGCCCTTATTTATTTTATGGTAAATTTCTTTATTATTTAACTGTACGTACATCTTATCCTCATAATCCCTCTGGTTTATTAGCATTGTTGCTCCACCTTTATCTGCTTTAAGGCATATCACCTTATTAGATAACAACTCCGATCTTAATCTTTTCAAGTCATAATTCTTTTTACATTTATCCTCCTTATGTTCTAATACTAATTTTGCAACATCCAATTCAAATTTAGTTTTCTCTTTTCCTGGGAGGAATTGTGCGATTTTAACTGTCTTAGGTATGTATTCAATAGGAACAGCTGTGTTCAGTCCCAGGTTGAGTATTCTCTTTTCATTATCTTTGAGATCCATAGATGATAAGTTTATTACCCGTTTCGACAAAAGAATCGTTTGGAATATTTCTTCCAGGCCTATAGATTCCCAGGTTTACAAGTTTCTTATCATGCCTCTTTTTAACCTTTTGAATTTCTTTATTCCTAGCCTTATCAGTGAAATCCTCTATACATTTAAGGTCCATTGAATGTAATATCAAGAGCAACCTTGACCTTATTTTAGTTTTTTCTCTAATTAGTTCATATTTTCTTTTTTCTTGACTTTTATAAGTTGGAGAATTCTGGACATTGACAATTAACCTAAGTGGATTATCTTTTTTATGAATTTTTACTAGACCATACACTCTGGGAGAGAGTGAATCTCTTTGTATTAATGATTTACCAAGTACTGAATCCAATTCCTCAGATCCGATCATTTGATTAATTAAAGTTTTAACCTCAATTGCAATTTGTCCGTTGGGTCCTGTTTATTTTATGGTAAACTTCTTTATTATTTAACTGTACGTACATCTTATCCTTCATAATCCCCTTGGTTTATTAGCACTGTTGCCCAAATCTCCTTATTCGCTTAAGCAAGCGGTCACCTTTTTAGATAACAACTCCGATCTTAATCTTTTTCAAGTCATTATTCTTTTTACATTTATCCTCCTTATGTTCTAATACTAATTTTGCAACATCCAATTCAAATTTAGTTTTCTCTTTCCTGGGAGAATGTGTGATTTAACTGTCTCGGTAATAATTTCATTCTTAGGTATGTATTCAATAGGAACAGCTGTGTTCAGTCCCAGGTTGAGTATTCTCTTTTCATTATCTTGAGATCCATAGATGATAAGTTTATTACCCGTTTCTGACACAAAAGAATCAGTTTGGAATATTTTCCAGGCCTATAGATTCCCAGGTTTACAAGTTTCTTATCATGCCTCTTTTTAACCTTTTGAATTTCTTTATTCCTAGCCTTATCAGTGAAATCCTCTATACATTTAAGGTCCATTGAATGTAATATCAAGAGCAACCTTGACCTTATTTTAGTTTTTTCTCTAATTAGTTCATTTTCTTTTTCTTGACTTTTATAAGTTGGAGAATTCTGGACATTGGCAATTAACCTAAGTGGATTATCTTTTTTATGAATTTTTACTAGACCATACACTCTGGGAGAGAGTGAATCTCTTTGTATTAATGATTTACCAAGTACTGAATCCAATTCCCCAGATCCGATCATTTGATTAATTAAAGTTTTAACCTCACCTTGCAATTTGTCCGTTGGGTCCTTATTTATTTTATGGTAAACTTCTTTATTATTTAACTGTACGTACATCTTATCCTCATAATCCCTCTGGTTTATTAGCACTGTTGCTCCACCTTTATCTGCTTTAAGGCATATCACCTTATTAGATAACAACTCCGATCTTAATCTTTTTCAAGTCATTATTCTTTTTACATTTATCCTCCTTATGTTCTAATACTAATTTTGCAACATCCAATTCAAATTTAGTTTTCTTTTCCTGGGAGGAATTGTGCGATTTTAACTGTCTCGGCATAATTTCATTCTTAGATATGTATTCAATAGGAACAGCTGTGTTCAGTCCCAGGTTGAGTATTCTCTGTTCATTATCTTGAGATCCATAGATGATAAGTTTATTACCCGTTTCGACACAAAAGAATCGTTTGAATATTTCTTCCAGGCCTATAGATTCCCAGGTTTACAGTTTATCATGCCTCTTTTTAACCTTTTGGATTTCTTTATTCCTAGCCTAATCAGTGAACTCATGTGTGTATTTAAAGTCCATTAAATGTAATATCAAGAGCAACTTTGACCTTATTTTAGTTTTTTCTGTAATTAGTTCATATTTTCTTTTTTCTTTGACTTTTTATCGATGATTTCATTAAATGTATAGAAAGTTCTTGTTTCAGAATATTTCTACTTATCTAGCTGAAATGGTAGTCTAAATTTGAAGCATTTAGGTATAGTATTAAATTTTAAACATAATTTCAAGAATGAGACATGTTCCACTTGCCTTCCAATTTGTATTTTCCTCCTTTTTGTATTGGTTGGACAATTGCACGACGATCCGGTCGTATTTTTGATTTAAGTACATTTTAAAAGATGGCATTATTTTGTTTCTCTGTGCTGTCCTTTTCGTTTCGGACTGCATTTTTCTTGTGCGGGACAATTGTTAGCACTCATAGGTCGGCAAAATCTTGAACCTTTTATCTTTTCAGATGATGTGTTCTTGGCCTCAGTTGATGGGTTCTCACTAAATCTTCTCCTTTAAGCCTTCAATTAGCTGATTGTCTGAAAGCGCTTTAGAATCAAGATCCGCCATTGATCCGCCATTGTTTATGTTTTCTATGTTAGAAGTATATAGACTGATGTTCATTGTTCAAACTTAGTTCTCATGTCTGTCCCTGCTCCATTAGTGTCCTCCACCGAGTGTGCGCGTTGCGCCTTAGACCATTCCGGTTGGATGTTAATATGCCAATACTTTAGCTACCACATTGGTCGGTCGATGACCTCATTTCCTTGCCACTCATGATGCTTAATACTTCACAGAATTTATACCCGTTTATTAATACCCATGAGACATATCATGCACTCAAGGTTATAAGTTATGAAATGCAGTGACTATAATGAATTATACAGTGCGACTAGTTACGCATCCGCTTTTCCACCGATGGGTAGAAACCCAGTATTTGGCGATTAGTAGCCTTTTTCCTTAAAAAACTAATCAAGTTAGCTGTTCATATCGCTATACATTTAAAATCCGGTATGCATTTGCACTTGCGGAAATATGTTTCTTGATTTTATGTTGAGCAATAATAATGCCTCTTCGTTCTAACCGTGGCTGTGACTACATGAAGCCCGGCAACGCAGACAACGCAGGTGATTATTTCGGACAGGCTGAAACTGTAAACCTGCAAATACATGACCATTAGCTGTTCAATTGCCACTCGTGGATCCACGTTGTGCCTGCTTTATTGTGATAAGTTTGACCTTAGTAACCGTTTATCAGAATTTATCCACGAACAAGCATCTTCAGCGAAATCAGGTTAATTCGTCGATTGATACATTTTTAATGCTAACTGTTTGTGATGCTTGATTTCTTTTCGTGTCACGTGCTCATGTATTATTTTATGTCGAGTTGTTTATCCTTCTCTGTTGATTTGTAGATTGGGTATTGGCCAATTTTTACAACAATTCCACCGACATTCTATCATGTGAGTTTAATTGATATAAAGCTCAGTAAATGATTTTATCTCTTTCGGGTTTGAGTACTGAAATTTCACATTATCAATGATGTTGCACACTCTGTGTCTTTATTATAGCGTATTCGTGGCTAAGCTTTCATTATTTTCAATTTTAGGTTACACTATTGTGGTGCGCGTTTGATGCGATCTAATATTGATCCACAGGTTAGTAGTGCTTTTCAAATAAGACGTATTGTCTATGTATTAAGTATTGAATTTTACGAATACTAAATGCATTTAGTGTACCAAAAATATATCTCGCTAATGTTTTCTATGCGTTAGGAAGTATATATAATGATGTTCATTGTTCAAACTTAGTTCTCATGTCTGCCCCTGCTCCATTAGTCTCCTCCATCGAGTGTGCGTTACGCCTTACACCATTCCTGTTGGATGTTAATATGCCAATACTCTTAGCTACCACACTGGTCGGTCGATGACTCCTATTTCTTTGCTCATGATGCTAATACTCTAAACAAATTATGAACTGGTTTAATCAATAACCATGAGACATATTGTTTGCAATCTGCTATAAGTTATGAAATGCAGTGACTATAATGGAATCTCAGCATAAGGCGACTAGTTACGCATCCGCTTCACCGATGTAGAAAACCCAGTATTTGGCGATTAGTAGCCTTTTTCCTTAAAAACTAATCAAGTTAGCTGTTCATATCGCTATACATTTAAAATCCGGTATGCATTTGCACTTGCGGAAATATGTTTCTGATTTTAAGTTGAGCAATAATAATGCCTCTTCGTTCTAACCGTGGCTGTGACTACATGAAGCCCGGCAACGCAGACAACGCAGGTGATTATTTCGGACAGATGAAACTGTAAACCTGCAAATACATGACCATTAGCTGTTCACCTCAATGCCACTCGTGGATCCACGTTGTGCCTGCTTTATTGTGATAAGTTTGACCTTAGTAACCGTTTATCAGAATTTATCCACGAACAAGATCTTCTGAAGAAATCAGGTTAATTCTAGTCGATTGATACATTTTTAATGCTAATCATTGTTTGTGATGCTTGATTTCTTTTCGTGTCACGTGCTCATGTATTATTTTATGTCGAGTTGTTTATCCTTCTCTGTTGATTTGTAGATTGGGTATTGGCCAATTTTTACAACAATTCCACCGACATTCTATCATGTATTTTTAATTGCCATAAAGCTCAGTAAAATGATTATCTCTTTCGGGTTTGAGTACTGAAATTTCACATTATCAATGATGTTGCACTCTGTGTCTTTATTATAGCGTATTCGTGGCTAAGCTTTCATTATTTTCAATTTTAGGTTACACTATTGTGGTGCGCGTTTGATGCGATCTAATATTGATCCACAGGTTAGTAGTGCTTTTCAAATAAGACGTATTGTCTATGTATTAAGTATTGAATTTTACGAATACTAAATGCATTTAGTGTACCAAAAATATATCTCGCTAATGTTTTCTATGCGTTAGGAAGGATATAGGCCGATGTTCATTGTCCAAACTTGGTTCGTATGGCTGTCCCTGCTCCATTAGTCTCCTCCATCGAGTGTGCGTTACGCCTTACACCATTCCTGTTGGATGTTAATATGCCAATACTCTTAGCTACCACATTGGTCGGTCGATGACTCCTATTTCTTTGCTCATGATGCTAATACTCTACACAAATTATGCACTGGTTTAGTCAATAACCATGAGACATATCGTTTGCAGTCCGCTATAAATTATGAAATGCAGTGACTATAATGGAATCTCAGCATATATGAACTAGTTTCGCATCCGCTTCACCAATGTAGAAAACCCAGTATTTGGCGATTAGTAGCCTTTTTCCTTAAAATCTAATCAAGTTAGCTGTTCATATGGCTATTCATTTAAAATCCGGTATGCATTTGCACTTGCGGAAATTTGTTTCTGATTTTAAGTTGAGCAATAAGTGATGCCTCTTCGTTCTAACCGTGGCTGTGACTACATGAAGCCCGGCAACGCAGACAACGCAGGTGATTATTTCGGACAGATGAAACTGTAAACCTGCAAATCCATGACCATTAGCTGTTCACCTCAATGCCACTCGTTGATCCACGTTGTGCCTGCTTTATTGTGATAAGTTTGACCTTAGTAACCGTATATCAGAATTATCATCAATGATAACCTCTAAAGAAATCAGGTTAATTCTGGGTCGATTGATACATTTTTAATGCTAATCATTGTTTTTGATGCTTGATTTCTTTTCGAGTCACGTGCTCATATATTATGTCGTGTTGTTTATCCTTCTCTGTTGATTTTGTTGATTTGTGGATTGGGTATTGGCCAATTTTTGCAACAATTCCACCGACATTCTATCATGTAAGTTTTTAATTGGATATAAATCTCAGTAAAATGATTATCTCTTTCGGGTTTGAGTACTGAAATTTCACATTATCAATGATGTTGCACACTCTGTGTCTTTATTATAGCGTATTCGTGGCTAAGCTTTCATTATTATTTTCAATTTTAGGTTACACTGTTGTGGTGCGCGTTTGATGCGATCTAATATTGATCCTCAGGTTAGTTGTGCTTTTCAAATAAGACGTATTGCCTATATATTAAGTCTTGAATTTTACGAACAATGCTGCATTTAGTGTACCCAAAATATATCTCGCTAATGTTTTCTATGCGTTAGGAAGGATATAGGCCGATGTTCATTGTTCAAACTTAGTTCTCATGTCTGCCCCTGCTCCATTAGTCTCCTCCATCGAGTGTGCGTTACGCCTTACACCATTCCTGTTGGATTTTAATATGCCAATACTCTTAGCTACCACATTGGTCGATCGATGACTCCTATTTCTTTGCTGATGATGCTAATACTCTGAACCAATTATGAACTGGTTTAATCAATAACCATGAGACATATCGTTTGCAGTCCGCTATAAGTTATGAAATGCAGTGACTATAATGGAATCTCAGCATAAGGCGACTAGTTACGCATCCGCTTCACCGATGTAGAAAACCCAGTATTTGGCGATTAGTAGCCTTTTTCCTTAAAAACTAATCAAGTTAGCTGTTCATATCGCTATTCATTTAAAATCCGGTATGAATTTGCACTTGCGGAAATTTGTTTCTGATTTTAAGTTGAGCAATAATTGATGCTTCTTCGTTCTGCCCGTGGCTGTGACTACATGAAGCCCGGCAACGCAGACAACGCAGGTGATTATTTCGGACAGATGAAACTGTAAACCTGCAAATCCATGACCATTAGCTGTTCACCTCAATGCCACTCGTTGATCCACGTTGTGCCTGCTTTATTGTGATAAGTTTGACCTTAGTAACCGTATATCAGAATTTATCCACGAACAAGATCTTCTAAAGAAATCAGGTTAATTCTAGTCGATTGATACATTTTTAATGCTAATCATTGTTTTTGATGCTTGATTTCTTTTCGAGTCACGTGCTCATATATTATTTTATGTCGAGTTGTTTATCCTTCTCTGTTGATTTGTAGATTGGGTATTGGCCAATTTTTGCAACAATTCCACCGACATTCTATCATGTGAGTTTTTAATTGGATATAAAGCTCAGTAAAATGATTATCTCTTTCGGGTTTGAGTACTGAAATTTCACATTATCAATGATGTTGCACACTCTGTGTCTTTATTATAGCGTATTCGTGGCTAAGCTTTCATTATTTTCAATTTTAGGTTACACTGTTGTGGTGCGCGTTTGATGCGATCTAATATTGATCCTCAGGTTAGTAGTGCTTTTCAAATAAGACGTATTGTCTATATATTAAGTGTTGAATTTTACGAACAATGCTGCATTTAGTGTACCCAAAATATATCTTGCTTATTAAAAGATGTATTATTTTGTTTCTCAGTGCTGTCCTTTTCGTTTCGGATTTGACCGCATTTTTCTTGTGCGGGACAATTGTTAGCACTCATAGGTCGGCAAAATCTTGAACCTTTTATCTTTTCAGATGATGTAATTTTTGGCCTCAGTTGATGGGTTCTCACTTGTCCCTTCTCCTTTAAGCCTTCAATTAGCTGATTGTCTGAAAGCGCATGTCTGTATTTGCATGCAGTCTTATGTTCACCTCTACGTACCTTTATTGGACGCATGGTTTCACCTATATACCTAAGATTGCAATCTTTACAAGGTATCTCATAAACCCCTGATGTGTTGAGAGGTTCTATTTTTTCTTTCTGATTCGGTAACTTATTGCCTATTGTAACTGGTTGTCTTAACACTGTTCTTATGTTGTATTTTGTTGCTAATATCCTAATCTTTCTACTTAATTTGGAGTCTAGTAGAACCAGAGTTCTGTGCTTATCTTCATTCTGGTTATCTAAATCTCCTGTCCGTTTCTCCTGTGTTATTCTTCTCTTAAATCGCAATAATGTCTCCTTTATGATTTTCTCAGTTAATTTTTCCGGATAACCATTTATCCTGAATATTTCTTTCAATTTCATTAGTTCTTTATCCCTACATTTTAAATCCACTATTTTAAGACTTCTTATTATCATAGATTTTAGAATGCCTATTTTCATCCCAAACGGGTGATTAGAGCAATAATTCAGGAGGATACCAGAATAAGTATCCTTCCTATAAATATCTTTCTCTAATGTCTGACCCATTCGTTTTAATTTTACATCTAGAAACGATAATTCTTCTTTGTTTTCTTTTTCCAATGTGAATTTTACCTCTCCCAGTTGATTAGCTAAATACAGAAAATTCTCCAACTCATTGTCCCCGTGATTCCAAATTAGGAAGATATCATCTAGGAATCTTAAATATAAGCATGGTTTGAGGGGAGATCTAAGTAGGAGATTTTTTTCTAAATAATGCATATAAATATTAGCGACTGGGACTGATAATGGTTGTCCCATAGGAACACCTTTAACTTGAAGGTAGAATTCATTTCTAAATATAAAGTATGTAGAGGACATACAAATTTTTAACATTTCCATAATACTACTTAACATCATTTTACTCCCTTCTAGTATTTCAGGGTATTCAGTTAGGCAACGTTGGACACACTCTAATGCAACCTGTACCGGAATGTTCGTATACATAGATACCACATCCAGGCTTGCCAGTTTATCATTCTCTAATAATTTATATTTACTAATAATATCCGTAAAGTGATAAGTATTCTTTAATGTATAATCTAGAAAATAGGTGTATTTTCTTATTCTATGGCACAGAAATTTGGACATTTTATAAGTTGGAGAATTCTGGACATTGGCAATTAACCTAAGTGGATTATCTTTTTTATGAATTTTTACTAGACCATACACTCTGGGAGAGAGTGAATCTCTTTGTATTAATGATTTACCAAGTACTGAATCCAATTCCCCAGATCCGATCATTTGATTAATTAAAGTTTTAACCTCACCTTGTAATTTGTCCGTTGGGTCCTTATTTATTTTATGGTAAACTTCTTTATTATTTAATTGTACGTACATCTTATCCTCATAATCCCTCTGGTTTATTAGCACTGTTGCTCCACCTTTATCTGCTTTAAGGCATATCACCTTATTAGATAACAACTCCGATCTTAATCTTTTCAAGTCATAATTCTTTTTACATTTATCCTCCTTATGTTCTAATACTAATTTTGCAACATCCAATTCAAATTTAGTTTTCTCTTTTCCTGGGAGGAATTGTGCGATTTTAACTGTCTCGGTAATAATTTCATTCTTAGGTATGTATTCTATAGGAACAGCCGTGTTCAGTCCCAGGTTAAGTATTCTCTTTTCATTATCTTTGAGATCCATAGATGATAAGTTTATTACCCGTTTCGACACAAAAGAATCGTTTGGAATATTTCTTCCAGGCCTATAGATTCCCAGGTTTACAAGTTTCTTATCATGCCTCTTTTTAACCTTTTGAATTTCTTTATTCCTAGCCTTATCAGTGAAATCCTCTATACATTTAAGGTCCATTGAATGTAATATCAAGAGCAACCTTGACCTTATTTTAGTTTTTTTCTCTAATTAGTTCATATTTTCTTTTTTCTTGACTTTTTATCGATGATTTCATTAAATGTATAGAAAGTTCTTGTTTCAGAATATTTCCTACTCTATCTAGCTGAAATGGTAGTCTAAATTTAAAGCATTTAGGTATAGTATTAAATTTTAAACATAATTTCAAGAATGAGATATGTTCCACTTGCCTTCCAATTTGTATTTTCCTCCTTTTGTATTGGTTGAATAATTGCACGACGATCCGGTCGTATTTTTGATTTAAGTACATTTTAAAAGATGTATTATTTTGTTTCTCAGTGCTGTCCTTTTCGTTTCGGATTTGACCGCATTTTTCTTGTGCGGGACAATTGTTAGCACTCATAGGTCGGCAAAATCTTGAACCTTTTATCTTTTCAGATGATGTAATTTTTTGGCCTCAGTTGATGGGTTCTCACTTGTCCCTTCTCCTTTAAGCCTTCAATTAGCTGATTGTCTGAAAGCGCTTTAGGATCAAGATCCGCCATTGATCCGCCATTGTTTATGTTTTCTATGCGTTAGGAAGTATATAGACCGATGTTCATTGTTCAAACTTAGTTCTCATGTCTGTCCCTGCTCCATTAGTGTCCTCCACCGAGTGTGCGTTGCGCCTTAGACCATTCCGGTTGGATGTTAATATGCCAATACTCTTAGCTACCACATTGGTCGGTCGATGACTCCTATTTCTTTGCTCATGAGCTGGTGTAGTCAATAACCATGATACATGTCGTTTGCAGTCTGCTATAAGTTATGAAATGCAATGACTATGATGGAATCTCAGCATAAGGCGACTAGTTACGCATCCGCTTCACCGATGTAGAAAACCCAGTATTTTCCTTAAAAACTAATCAAGTTAGCTGTTCATATCGCTATTCATTTAAAATCCGTTATGCATTTGCACTTGCGCAAATTTGTTTCTGATTTTAAGTTGAGCAATATTTGATGCCTCTTCGTTCTGACCGTGACGCATTTAGTGTACCAAAAATATATCTTGCTAATTTTGTATATGCGTGAGGATGGATTCAGGCCGATGTTCATTGTCCAACCTTAGGTCTCATTGCTGTCTATACTCCATTAATGTCATCCACCGAGTGTGCGTTTCGCCTTAGACCATTCCTGAGCGGCCAGTAAGCACAAAACGATTGTGCACCTGATTGTGGTTTATCCTTCTAGTTATTAATATGTTGCTAGGTGCGCAACACCAAATACACAATTGCAGGTGCACTGGAGATGCCTGTATACTTTGTCTTTATGGGCATAAACATTTCTGGATCCGACAATGTGGGAAATCTAGAGTTCTGTTGTTGTATATTTTATGTATGTATGTATATATGTATGTTTCTCTCCAGTGTGCAGGAAACTAATCCGTTCTGCCATAAGTGGCGCTCAGACGCCCTATTAATTGAAAAGAAATACATTGGTACATTTTTATTTATTGGAACATCAAGGTATGTTGAGAGTGTAGGTAGGTTGATGTTGCGGATACGTGTTCACTGACTGAAATGAGTGGATATTGGTAAATTCGTTTCCCAGCTGCTATCGAGGTTAGCAGCGTTACCACTTTAGACAGAGATATGCATTACTGTTCTCAAATCTGAGCGTAAAACATTTAATTTATTGATATAGATCTTACTGAACTTTTGGCGACCAGAGTTTGATTCAAATTATTCTCCACGCAGACGTCCATATTGCACGCGATGAAGTGTGAAACAGATTTTCGTGCCACTCGATTCTAGCGAAGGGAATGGTTATTGATGTGCTGACCTCTAGTTTAATTTTCCCTATTCATAAAAGTGGATAGTAAAAAATCTGTCATGCTTTAAAAAGTATAGTGTCATTCACGCAGAAATTAAATTAATTATTTGTTGAAATTTACAATTACTCTCGAAGCAGCGCTGTAGTCTAACAGCCTCTTTGAATTTCGGACATTGCTTGTCTTCTGGCCACGTTAACTCTATCCTGATCAATGCGACGTTATGTTTACCAGAATAGGTCATCTTATTATTAATCGTTAGCGGAATACATTCGCCGACCAATTATATCCGGCTGCTATTCGATATAAATTGTAATCTAATAGTTCTATTAGTCGCTAATTGACTAACTTTCAGAAAATGCCCGTCTAGCCAGACACTTGAATCAGCTGGCGCCTCTACACTGGATGCTTGGTCAAATTTCGCTTAATTAATTCAAGTTGAAGACCATCTAATAGAACTAAAATGTTATCTAAGGCATCAGTACTCACTAGGAATCTGCAGTGTAGTTTTATTTGGCAGCCCAAATATAACTATAAATATAAATAAAATTCTGATTACATGGTTATAGGGCAATGAAAAATCAGTTTTTATATTTTGATAATTTTATTGCTGCGTTTTATTATTGGTTTCTATGTTTGCTCTTTGTCTTTTATTGAATTAATACTTGTCTTACTCATTCTTTTCAGAGATTTGTTCGGAAAATTTGTAATCGCCCAATCCTGTTGCTTAAGACAGCCGAATCAATGCAGATTGATTTTTTTCAAATTTGTGATCAACATTTTTCAATAAAATAATGCACCGTACTTTATATTTTTAAACTACATTTTATTGCAGAAATCATCAATAACTATTTGGCAAAATTTTTAAACTCCAGAAAAACGTTATTGGATGATATGCTACTGGGTGTATGTACCAGATGTTGCATTCATAATTAATATATGCTCAATCAGTTGAATTTATTGAAGCCTATCTATCAAAATTTTATGAAAGAAACCCATTTTCTTAGTTATGACTCCCGTTTGGCTTCTTATGTGATGGAAGTATTGCTATATTATGCAACTGGTAAGATACACTGTGTTTGGTGAGCTTATGAATATGCTAATTAATTGCATTGTAATCATAAAATAAATAATTCATGACTAAAATAATAAAACGCGATATATTTTGCTTGATTGCTGTCATTCACTGGTTCCGTACTTAGAAGAGCGATTCTACAAGCACTAGATTGAAAACATTTTTTTCAGAAAGGATTTTGCGCTACTTTGCTGGACGTTTATGTGAAAAAAACATGCCTACTTTGTCTAGTAGGCGTGTATTGTTTTTACCGGTTTGGTGAGCTAATGCACTTCTCAATTGGCACGATGTGTATCATATAATGAAATATCAATTCTGACAAGTTGGAACTTCAGATTGAAAGCGGTGTTGAATTGAACACAGGCTGGTATGAAAACGATTATTTCATGCATTGCACTGCTTCGGTGGCGCGGTGGATGAGTTAAAAGACTGAAGTAAATGTCCCCTGGGTTCAAATTACGGCACTGCCGATTCTGGCCATTAGT
Organism: Eudiplozoon nipponicum; assembly: GCA_029291075.1. Taxonomy (NCBI): domain Eukaryota; kingdom Metazoa; phylum Platyhelminthes; class Monogenea; order Mazocraeidea; family Diplozoidae; genus Eudiplozoon; species Eudiplozoon nipponicum. The sequence continues at coordinate 87,289 of JAQBSW010001499.1, read as the reverse complement.
TTATAAGAGACTATTAGCTACTAAAGCAGTCTAGTTGATGAATGTCATTTACTAATTTACGCAACATTTAGTTTATACTGACAAAATATATTTTAATTAATATATATATATATATATATATATATATATATATATATATATATGAGATTTACACCTTAGGTTTCGATTCTATAGATAGACATTTCATGTTTTAGTTGTCTGTTTTAACGTATAATTCTTGGATGATTTTTTTCTGGAACGCGGCGATGAATATTTTTCAACTGATGCTGATTGGTACATTTCTAACGCTTAATCACATATGTTTGAGTTGTTTTCTCACTTAGAATTTTTTATGGTAAAGCACGTGTTCCACAAATTTACCGTTTACATTCACTATATGCCTTAATTGTTTTTCGTGGAATGGGGGTAAGCACGTTGTTTTAATACTTACTATGAATGAATATATATATATATATATATATATATATATACACAGTATATATTTTTTAAAGAAGCAATCAGAGTAATCAAGTGTATAGTTATTGTGCATTATGGATTTCATTTGATCAATGCATGAGTACTAGTCTGATTGAAGGTTTTTCTTTAATTTCTTGTTAGTGATTAATTGTGTGTTAATTTCTGAGCAAGTGTGGAATTGTGCCTGTATGCACTTTAATGGTTATTATTATTGTATTACAAAGTGCTATTTTAATCTGGTGATTCCTGCATCGATGGATTGAGCTATCGTCATACTTTTGCTTTGTAGGCTATTGTGTGTACGAATCCCCTCCCGCCTGTTGTCTTTCGTATGCCATTTTTCGTGAGTTTTATTCAGTCGCAGTGGTAACCGCACTGAGTGCAGTTATTATCGCTCACCTTATTGTGCAATTTTTTTCACCGCTAGCGATAATAGAGGTGTCGTTTGAGCATCTGCTTTGTTATCAGTTTGTTGCCAATCCAACTGAATGTTTGTTGCCGCTGGTACAATGGTGGTTCGATTTCTCTTGGATACATTAATTGATTGCGCGAGTGGTGGCAGAAATTCTTTAAATCAAGTTTGCGAGCTTGAAGTAAGCACCAATCCATTTGTATTTAACCAGTCGTCGACACCAACATAACTACCGCCAGTCGCAACGCACTGACACGTTTCGATCTTCCACGATCATCAGAGTACGACGGCAAACTGACTAACGAGGATCAAACCGCATTGCATATATATGGAAAGCAAAATTAGATATGCGGCTCTCACCTCTAGCAGTCTCGCATACATTGAAGCCTAATGTTGTTGGTTTTGGCGATTCTTCGCCAGTTGCGTAAAATTTAATGTTGGTGGATATTTTTATTGCTTACCTTGACTGATTGTGATTTTAAATTAAGAGCTTTATATATTTACACTTCTTTTACGGATTTTGCTTGGTGTAGAAATGTCAGTGTGCTCAGTTTTAAATATTTGCATGTGCTTCTGACTATGCCAGGCGTCTTAATCAACTTCTACGGGAAATGTTGGATTCTGTTGATCAATTGCTTTTGCGTACGTCCAATAGATATGCTGTCGCACATACTTAATATAATGAAAACTCAGAACGGATATAACTGAAATATTGTAATGTGTGGCTAAGTATTCCATAAATTAACCGGCCTTTATCTTTAATAACTATCCTATTGATCCATAAACGTTATCTTTTTCTAAAAATATACTGTTGAATATTCTTAGGCATTGCATGTTATAGCTATTATGAATGAGCGGAGTCAGCTCTTTACTCGATAGGTGTGAAATACGCAGATCGCAACCGATCGTGTTATTACGAAACCTCTAGCAAGAACTAAATAGTAGATGTAGTACCAAATTATTCATTAAGCAGCACAGGATAAATAACGATAAACCAGCCAATAAACTTATGGTGCACCAAATGTTTAATAATATCGAAGACAACCATTCAAAACTGCACGAAGTTGAGAGAATAATTCAATTACTCTGAAATCAACCTCCAATTTAGAGTATCCATGTTCTTCTTTCGTAGTTATTCGCTTTGCACATTTCCAAGTACGCATCGAGTTCGTCTTCGTGGTGGCTGGATGCTGATTCGTCCCTTTCCTCCGAAGGCTTCGACATCGTCCATATTGACCACTGGAAATGGGGTACGATCTAATCTTGGTTGAGTGGAAACATTTCGTAGTGGAATTTCCTGTTCCTTCATCAGGTCTCTAATCAAATACACGGTAACAATGCTCACAATAATGGAGTTAAACAAATGTGGATACTCTAAATGTGACGATCGCATTGCGCAATCATTCAGAAAATATCAGCATACAAGATTGAGCGAAATCGGATTCAGTGCATTTACACTTAAGCAAAGAATGTGGATGAGAAGAGATACTGAAAATATATAAAATATCCAACAATAGATTTTGACAAATTCGCTGATCAATCAATGTTTCCTTCTTATCCTGATGCATTGCTTTATAATTACTCCTTTCTGGTGGTCGTGCAGTTAACCAAATCTAGCTATAACGGCTGCTCGAGTCCCAATAGATAAGTCAAGCCAGATCAGCAACGGCTTTAATAGAAACATTTCGAGACTAAATATAGTCCCACTGTACCCTTGGAACATGACTCGCTTAACGGTGTAATAATAAAAAAGTGAAATTTTAGCATGTAAGCAAATTTCGCTCAAGAAAGATATACATAGTTCCTACGCGACCCCCCCTCTCTCTCTACGCCAATCTAGGTGACCTAGCAATAGAGTCGCTTAAATACAAGTACACCTACCATATACCCATAGTAAAATCTAGTTAACATTTGTACCGCTTATAACTTGATCGTCAAAATTAAACCAAATCTACATTCGCGAAGTGGCTCACAAAACGACATAACTTAATTTTTACTATGTAAAATGAATCAGTAAACACGCAAAAATATATACACGTTTCAGCCATATCTAAATACACTCCACTGGAAAATACGACTTTATTTTTGTGACCTGATTAATAATGGGTTTCAAGATTTTATTATTGTCACTAATGATCTAAAGGATCTCATTAATTTAATGATTTATTTATGGAAAACCGCATTGTTTTTTTTTTTTTTTTTTTTTTTTTTTTTTTTTTTTTTTTTTTTTTTTTTTTTTTTTTTTTTTTTTTTTTTTTTTTTTTTTTTTTTTTTTTTTTTTTTTTATATCTCCTGGTAGATGTATTTATTCCTCGTCTTGAGCGAATAAGCCTGATAAACATAACTGACCAGGGTGTGTTTTACAAAAAATATGTAGATTATCGTCTATTTTTCATCCACGAAACCGCAGTCCCAGTCGAAATCGTGAAAAATCCAAATGAAGCTGATTCAGACTTCAAGTTCATTCCCGAGGCAGAGAAAGACTACACATTTCTATTGTTTGTCATTTAAATCACTCATTTATTTTTATCAAGTTTGAATCAATCCCATTATATGCGTACGATTGTCAGTTTATACATTTAGCTGTTCAAAAACTTGCCACCAATTTAAATTATTAAACAACCGCGTCTTGGCTGGAATGCGGCTTATCCTTCTTTAGCATTTGATTCATTCGATGCGCTCAGACGGCGTAAGATAAGCGAAATATATAACCCAGATACGACTGGAAAAAAGCTTATGCCACTAGTTCAAACACGAATGACATTACCTTTTTCGAAGATAAGAATGATAATCGACTCACTACATTATCATTATCATCAGACCCAACCATACAAAAGCCAAAATTGACGTATATTTCACTGTCATATAACCATAAGAAGAGAGAGAGAGAGAGAGAAAAAGAGAAGGAAAGTATACTTAGTTGCAATGAGTAAATTTATCAGGATAATTCACAGGAATGCGGCGAACTAAATCTCTCCACAACACCATTATGGCCAAGGTAGCATTATAGCAAGGCGACATCAGCAATACAGATTTCTTGCGGATTTCACTGTATCAAGTTATAAACAAACCAAACCTCACAGCTAAATTTTCCATACTAATAAAAGAAAGTTACGCAGATTATTCTACTAGACATCTTTAACAAGATCGCCACTGAGCTCGATTCAATGCCATATCGCTAAGGGTTTCTAACCAAGAACTATGATGCGCACGTGGCCCCCATCCTGACCGACGTGTGGGTCCTATACTACCCAAGTTGGACGTAAGTAACTAAAACTGTTTCTGCCATGTCAAAATCTGCCCACCTTATTTCTTACGACAATCTGGCGCTGGATGAGAGAACAGAGCTCTACTGGACAATCGAAGTGAGAGCATACAAAAAACATGATCTAGCCAACGCAGCTGATGGAGCCTTATTTTTTTCTAACTGGCAATACTTATTGGAAGATCCATAAATACGTCTACAGATGTCAAAGCTGGTAATCTGCTGTTGGGAATCAACATTGTCTATACTTCTCAAACATCAGTGGTCGAATGGCTCTAAGCGTCTAATATCATCAACTCTGAGAAGTCAAGTTTCACTAGCGTATAGTAAACCTGTGCGTACATATGTATTGTAAGCATGACCTTTAAGGAAGAGTGAAATACTCGAGTTTCCCCATAAATTGAGAAGGTTCGCGATTCTCATTCTCACCTCGTCTGACATATTTCCTAAGATATCGATACAGTAAAACTCTCAACTATGTCTAGCTCTTCATTCTGCAGTCGCAGCGTTGGAGTGAGTGGTGGGTGACTCTGTGAAAAGATGCTTACATTTAGTGGGTGCGAATTTCATACCTAAAGATGGAACAAAGTCTGCTAATTTATTCAAGGTGGCCAGAGCAGAATCTCGGTTGTCGAATAATAGTATGATATCGTCTGCATGGTCAAGATCGACTAGTTTACTTTCCGGGCGAACTACAGCGCATGCATCCTGACTGTGTGGAAGTGTGTGTTTCATAACAGCATCGATTACAAAATTAAACAAAAAGGGGGAAAATTGACAACCTCGACGAACACCACTGCTGGTTGTAATGTTATGCCATAATTCGTTGTAGACCTTAACGCGACCAAAATTATTTGTGTCAAAAGCGCATATAATTTTTAAATTTTTAGTGGGCACACAACTTTTTCACAAAATATAGAATAAAAAATTGCGATCCATTGTGTCAAATACACCCTGAAGTTTAGATCGACGACTATTATGGAACGCGGATATAAATGTCTCTGCTCAAGAACTTGCCTTAACGTAAAAATATTATCTATACAACCTCGTCCTGAGCGGAAACCAGCTTGTTCTTCTCTAGTGTGTGATTTACGTGAAGCGCTAAGACGACAGGATAATCTAAGCAAAATTCGGACTTTATCCATCAAGACCAGTTAGTTTAGTCTTTAGAATATCTTCATATTTTTTTCGGAAGGACGGTTAGAGTTTTCCTAAATTTATTTTTGGTTCACTATTATTTATTTCCCCGGAAAATTTTAGTGCTAATCTACAACTGATAAGTGCATTGTCCGAGACAACATAAAAGTTTCAAAAAGAACGACAATCCTGGATGCAAACACGCCATCTATAACTAATTGCTGCATGATCCATTTGAGTCCACCGTTGTCCGGGTGCTGGAGGACGCCATGTAAAGCAGCGTCTAACACTATATCTGAAGTTTTTACTGCTTAAATTTAATCTATGTTCCGCGCAGCTATCCAAACCCCGTTCACCATCACCACCTAAATGAAATTCTGCGTTACTTAAGTGCACAACTTGAGCACTTATGTTACTCATAACGAAGTCTATATCTGACCTTCGTGCTCTACTTTGTAAGGAGGTTAGTTCGGAGTAAAAAGCGTATGTGCTGCAATCGGTAGAAGCATATGCAAATACAACGAAGAGGCAACGTTGATTACAGTTTTTTTCATTGAATTTAGTCGATGTATTTAAACGTGCCGCACACAGTTGACTATTTGAAGAGATACACTTAATTAAGCAAGTGTCAGCTCGTGTGCTAAGAACAATACGACTTTCAAGAAAGTCAGGCCCCAAAACTTTGCTTCCTAGCTTAACTGAGAATGATAGCCACATACTTTTTGGAGCGTCGATAAACCTTGTTCGTTCTATATGTAAAGAGGAGATCGGGTTACAAAATATGGAAAATAGTTTAAGTAGACTGTCAGTCATTAAACCTAGGTTAGGTCTTAACATTTGCAAATTTAATGTGCGAGCATTAAAACAATTTCGGCAACAAGAAGCTTTTGCACGTATGTTGGATAAATTAGAAATCGATGTATGTTGTATATCTGAAACCAGAATACAGGATCCTATGTGTATAGTCGTGTTATTTGTGAATTCGCCCGCTGAGAATAACTAAGCTTATTTGCTTTCCCAAGGATACTTATCAACGGTTTATGATCAGTTAATATCGTAAACTGATGTCCATCTAGGTAGTGCTCAAAATGCAACACTGCAGAATAAACCGCTAGTAATTCTTTTCCAAGCGTGTCATATCGCTTCTCGCGATCTTGGAGTTTCCGACTTTAGAATCCAATCGGCTTGACTATACCATTATCCCGTTGATGTAACACTGCCCCTTTGGCTACAACGGAAGCATCTGTGACCAGCTCAAATGGCTTAGTCCAATCCACAGGTGCTAATGGGGTTGTTTGGCTTAACAGATCTTTGGCCCTCTGGAATTTTTCCTTGTCGTCTTGGCTAAAATTAATAGGCCAGGTCTTCTTGATCGTGCTCCGTTCACGAACTAAATGTCAAGTTAGCGACCCCAAAATTCCAGCTAAACCTTGTATGAAACGGCGATAGTAGCTAATCATGCCCAAAAATCTACGCAACTGGCGTACAGTTCTGGGTTCTGACACATCCTTGATTGCTTTTACCTTGTCTTCCAAGGGCTTGATTCCATCCTTGGAAATGGTGTGTCCAATATATTTTACGGTAGAGCAACCAATCCTACTCTTTTCTGGTTTCACTACCAATCCATAATGTTCCAGCTTAGACAAAACGATGTCCAAATGCTCCCGGTGTTCCTCCCTAGATAGACTATATATAATGATGTCATCTATATACACTCTAGCAAATGAACAGTCTTGAAGAACTTCCTCTGTCAGACGTTGGAATGTCTGACTTGCATTCTTTAAACCAAAAGGCATGCTTAAGAATTGATGCGATCCTTCTTTAGGATATCGCACTGCAGTGAGCGGTACACATTCTGCCTCCATGGGTACTTGATAATACGCCTTCTGCAGATCTAACGTTGTATATACCTCATACCCCATTATATCCCTGAGCAAAATACTCTGGTTCGGTAGAGGATACGAATCGCCTTTCGTTACCGAATTCAATAGACGATAGTTACCACAAACCCTCCATTGACCTGGTTCAGGTTTGGGAACAACCACTATTGGAGATGCAAAGTTGGAATTTGAACGCCTACAAATTCCTTCTTCTCTCAACCGCTTAAATTCTTCAATAGCAACTTGCTCCTTATGTTGTGCTAACGGTTGAGCCTTGGGTGAACAGGGTAGTGGTTCCAACAACTCGATTTGGTGTTCTATGCCTGTCTTTAAACCCTTGCGTTTAGCATTGAATGGCAGAAACACGGCCAGGTGTTTCTCGATGACATCGAACAAGTCATCGGCGACGACGGGTCTGGGTAGTCTCACTGATCTAACTACTGAGGTCCCAGTCTCAGCATAAGTCATTATCCCAGTGCCTTGTCCAATAGTCCTAGATTTGAGATCTAAAGCGAAATTAAAACGGATCAAAACATCCATCCTAATGATGTTATCCTTTATACCAGCGACCAGAAAATTCCACGGAAATGGCGATTTCTGCCCCAATGTCAATGACAAAATCTTTTAACTCCCTTGACCTCAATTGGACATCCATTAGCAGCTGATAGTTGATACTCGAATTTAGGGCTATCAATTTCTACCACATCGGATCGAACTATGCTCACATCTGCACCCGTGTCTATTAAGAAGTTTAAATCTTAAAGTTCATCTGTTATAACAAACTTATTTTTGCTATAACCAGCAATCTTTTTGAGATTACCTTCCAGCCAAAATCTAACAGATTTACGGACTGTATTACCGTGCATTTCTTCTATCGATGCTTCCGTACTCAACTTTGATGATTTAAGTATGCCTCGTATATGCATTTCTTGGAACCTTGCATTTGCAACCCCCTACGGCTCCTATTAGCGGGGGTTCCAGTAGCTTTCCGGCAGCTTAGACCAGGCTAACGGAAGAGTATTTCCTTTCCATCGGGGACCACCAAACTTTGGAAACTTGCATCCCTCCTGACACTTTCCAAACTCGGCGTATTTACGATGCGAAATGCACCACTCGCATGGTCCTTGAACACCTTCACGCGATTCACCTCTCCGATGCTTGGAAGTTGAACTTTGACTTCGAGAATTCACCCTACCTCTATTGGAACTTTCCCTATTGGTTTTTTAATTTATTCTCTACAATCAGGAGTCTCTCTGAGAGATGTCTGAATTGCTGCTCCAGGCATGAATCTACTGTTACTGCGTACAACTGAGGTTCCTTCTGACGATACAAATTGTCCAACCTTCTGAACTTCTTTGGCTACTCTAGTTCCAATGTATCATAAATATCTAAGGTAGCTATTAGCCTAGCAGGCAATTCTGCTACAAATATACTGTTTATAACTTCCTCAGATTTATCAAGCCCGATGGATTTTGAAATAAGTCTTTCTGAAAATTCAGATGGGAGTTGATTTCCCATCTTTTCCTGATGTAACAAGTCAGTCATCCGTTCAATCCTCCCGGGTTGATAACGTTCGTGAAGTTCTTCGACAAGAAGATCAAATGCATTTACAGGTTCGTTCTCAGAAAAAAATTTCCTGAGTCTAGATAGATTCTATTTTAAAGGCTTAGGCAAACACCACCAGGCAGAAGCAAACCTTTCTAAAGTGTCGGCCATTCTTTTTATTTTAAAATAAAATTATGCTTCTTCGACCCATTCAGAATGGTTGTCTTGTCTGTAAATGATGAGCTTAACATTGCTATCCATTGAATTGCGGCAAAAGCGATCATCTAAGTCACATCTTTCCGCATAGAGGATCCTGGCGCGTTCGCCATTTTTTGTAGAGACCCTTTGGTCACTACCATTAGAGAGCCTCTGAGATGCCAGGCCCGGATAATCCATATATGCGGTATGATCATCTAATTTGGAACACTTAAGTTCCTCTGAACTATCTTTTAAACTGCATTCCTTAAGTCCACTTGCTAATTGACCTGTATTCTCAATATTTGATAAACCAGCCATAATATTGTGATAAGATTACTTACAATTTATATGTTATAATAAGTATGCTTACCAAGATACGCTGATATCCGCAGATGACAGAACGATACGGTGGTAACCTTGAAAAAAAATATCCACGTTAATTACCTGAAGCAAATTTGAGGTCCTTTCCATTAATGTGTATCGAGAACGATAGATGAATGTAGATTTGGATAATTTATTACCAAAGAGTACTCAGATGGAACCACGCAATATGCCGTTTGTGCAACTCAGCAACTCTAATAAAACTCTCCTATAAACATTCAACAAGACAAGTAAAAAACTTCGACAATATGAACAAAAAACACTATTGTTTTACGAAACCAGCGATAACATCACATATCCAAAAAAAATTGATTTATATTTTATGAGGACTTAATGGATGTCCAATAATTTAATTAATCTCAGCACCAGTAGCATACAGTGGATTACTGTGTTATAGCTACTAAAGCCATGATTTATATTTTGTGTGTTTTTAATCGTTTATCCATGAACAGTAACTACACTGCAAAGAAATGGCCACGTTCCAGCGCCAATCTGTGGAAGTGCAAAAAGACGTACTCCCAACACGTCTAGACAGGTCATGGAAGAAACACCACTTCAGCTCACTTGCCTCAGAGCCAGGCTGTATCGCAGCACGCCTGTCAGAGACTTAGTCTACAGCATCGTCAGCCCAAACTAATGTCATCAATGAACGCCTCATTAGCCTGCAGGAGAGACTCACCGTCAAGCAGATTTGGCCTCGGTCAATGCCGTCGACTACAGACGCGATCAGAGCAGGCGTGACTAGCGTCGAACACCGTTCCGAAACAGCAGCAAGAGGTCGACGTCCAGAGGCCTTGCAACAGTTCCAGAGCTTCCGGCGGAGTGGTATCAGAATAATTGTAGCTATGGCCACTCCACGCGCTATAGCCTGAGATATAGCTGCCGATTCCCGCGCACAGACGCGACGTTTAGTTTGGCGCGGTCACTTTCGAGAACTCCGGATGATTCGCCCATGGAAGGTTTGAAAAACTCCAAGGGTCAGCCTGCTCAATAGCAGTAGAGGCTGAACACCCCAAAATTGTTGGTCGCCCGAGGTTTTCTTCCTCGAAGCACGTTGCATTCGTGATAGAGCGCAATCAAACTATTGTCTTTACAGCAAAGGCTCCAGTCAAGTCATGCCTTAAACGCCCAAATGACTGGAACCAGCCTCATCGGCATTTGCCAGTATCAACATCTTTCCTTATCCATGACTCAAACTCTGGCGAATTATTCCTCATAGACACTGGTTCAGACGTCAACTTACTCTGCCACAATTATTTTGAAGTCACCCACCTCGTCAACACCAGCAACCTTATCTGCGCTAATGGTTTAAGTATAGCGACGTTTGGGGTACGAGTACACACAATCTCGTTCTCCAACTCAAAACGATGTTTCAAGTATACTTTCATCATTGCCTACATGGCAAGAAACATCATTGGACGTGACTTCCTCGAACACTTCAACCTCATTATACGTTCAAAAAACACTTGAGATACGCACTGCTGACGATCAATTATTATCATTTGCGCTGAAACACACGACTCGCCCCAAAGCAAATTCCTCCAGTTCCGCATGTACCACAACCGGACGATGTTCTAAAGCGACATAAGTATATTTTCAAACCTATCTCCTTTATGCCCGATCTCAAGAGGAATCGCGACATCACAGCTCATCGTATCATCTTATCGAAGCCACTTCCTCATCCTCCTAGAGCACTCCCTTGGCACCATACAAACATAAGGCCGCTGAGCAAGAATTCGCCATGCTACGTCAACAAGGCGTCTATGCACGATCCAGCTCATCATTTGCGTCGCCTGTGGTAGTGGTACCAAAAGAGTGAACCCGAAACATTCGGATTGTGCGCGGATTATCGTATTTTCAATATCTGCACACAGTCTGATTCGTAAAGCCTGCCAAATCCAGCTGACCTATTCAGATCTGCTATTGGTCATGCTGTGTACTCAAAACTCGACCCAGTGAAAGCCTACTAGCAAGTACCCATGGACAATGACTCCATTTCTTATACTGCACTCAGATTCACCGGAGGTGGCACGCTTGAATATCATTAAATGCATTCAGCCTCAATAATGCATCTCAAAAATTTCAACGCGTTATGGATTCCAAAAGGGCTTTATGCAAAGCAACCATGCTTCATTCACCTGATTGGTCTCAACCCTTTGAATTAATCACAGACGCATCCGATGTTTCTATAGGCGAAGTACTTCAACTGTCCATCAATGGCGTACACCAACGTATCCTGTTCTACTCGCAAAAACTACAACCTCGCGAGACGCCATATGATACATTAGGAAAAAGTTACTCGCCATCCACACCTAACTGGATTGTCGAAAGTTCAAGAACTGCACCGACCACCTTTCTCTACTCCAAATGCTCAGAGGAAAGAAAGAGTATTCATATTCACGGGGTGTCAACTCGCAACTTACTCGAATACACGATAATGAATATGGGGATACTGCTGACCGTCATAAGAACTCATTACCTCTATCTACCAGCCTATAAGTACTCAGGAATTGCAAGCAGCACAGCAAGATGACCCATCATTTCGTAAATTTGACATCAATTGCCTGGCAATACTTTATTTTGATGGAACTCTGCTGCAGTGTGAAATAACTGGCATGGGCCCTCGGCCGTTTTTACATGAAAAACTCCGTCACAAGATCTTCGAGGTTTACCATTCAATGACCCATCCAGAACGTATTTTTGGCCTGGCATGCGGCGAGATGTCAAGAAGTGGTTAAAAAAATGTCTAGAATGTCAGAAATGCAAAGTGACGAGACATACCAAAACAGCGCCACAAGTCATCCAAGTGCCCAAAGTACGGTTCACACACATACACGTTGATCTGGTAACCTTATCTGCCGTGAGCAATAAACGCTAACTACTGTCAATATGGGATCGCACCACTCGATTTTATGAGACCATACTACTGCCAAACATGAAGCAAAACACTGTCAGTTATGCTTTAGAGCTCAATTGGTTCGCTCGGTTTGGTGCTCCAGCTGAAGTGACAACCGATCGTGGCGCACAGTTCTTCTGCGAAGAGTTCGCTACCCTACTGAAATACTATGGTGTCAAATACCGTGACCGCGGCTCGTAATCATAGAGCAAATGGTTTCGTCGCAAGGCTACGCCGGGAACTAAAAGCGGCACTCAAGGCTAGCCCAGAAAAAAATTGTCTTGCGGCTTTGCCGAAAGTACTCCTGTCAATGCGTACAAGACTTCGAGAGCCGATCAAATGCAGGTCCGCTGAAATTGTATTTGGCGAATGCCTATGGCTGCCTGGCGAACTAGTCCGATCACGCTCTGAAACAGCAACAACGATGAACGATCCGGCATTTTTTTCCACTTTGCAGTTACCTACAGTATAAGTCTCAGAATCGGCCGATCTGTCCTACACGTCAGCAACATGGTCCAATCTATATACGCGAACATTTTGATGTCTGCAAATGGTTCTTCGTCAATAACAACATGGATAACAGGATTCTAGCCAAACCAAAGTGCGGTTCTTATCGTGTGTTAGATCGACGTCAGAATTACACAATTTTGGCGATTAACGGTAAAGCTAACGCTGTTTCCAAACACAGATTATACCCGGCCGACGTTGATACAAATGAACCTCTGTTCCACGATGTTGACCTACCAGGCGACTAAGAGACGATACTTCCACCTCCAGACAGTTTCACGGACCACCGGCTAACGCCCGAGAGCTCACCAGCAACAAAGGCAACTGACGCCGTCATGCCGCCGTTTTTTAATTATAATACACACCAGTGCGTAATACTCCGGTAGCATACAGTAGATTACTGTGTTATTGCTATCAAAGCCAGGGTTTATATTTTGTGTGTTTTTAATCGTTTATCCATGAACAGTAACTACACTGCTTAGACATTTTGCATTTATTTATCGTGATTTTATTACTTTGCTTTTGTGCCTAGATATTAACTTGCAATAACAATATTTTATTTTGTTGCCGTCTAGAGCACGGCCACTTTTGACTGACCGTGAATTTTTATTTACTTTGCAACATTGTTCACAATACACGTATGATAATTCGACTTAGCCTTCTCACATCACGACACTGGAAAAGGGGTCTGACGGCAGTAAATATTGAGACTGATTAGAATTATGTTACACAAACCTGATTTCTTTCGACGTCAGCTACCAGACATATGCAAGAATAGCATAGCATCGCTAAATAAACAGCTACCCCACGAAACCTCTTACATAAATCGCAAAACATCCTACAAAAGAATCTCAAGAGTTTCTATAAAACAAAATGAAATTATTTAAATTAATTTTTATGTAAACTCCAGTCACTCTACTACAGACTAATCCTTGTGTAATTTTTAAATAGCAATTCTTGCACCAGGCCGGTTTCGTCCTTATTCTTAACTGTACACGTACTGTCCAGAATCTTTCGTGGACAGGGTTCGAACCTGGGCAAGTCTGCTTCGGTGTCTGTTGCTCCAACCATTGAGCCACCCTGTCGCACACCACATATTTTTCATTTACAAACTAACACATGTATCTTGGTTAGCCTTTATTTTATTTGAAGCCCTTAGAGCATTTCGTTAGAGCTTACGTTCCAACTAATCACCCGAAATTCGTCATTGAAGGACAGATACCACCTACCGATGTAAGTGGGATTGAATTGACCATTGGTAATATTAAACGAACATTGCTTGTGAAGAGACAATGGTGATTTCACTCTGGAAACAAATAGAAACTCTGTTTTCACTTAGCAACAGCAGAAGTGTGTAAAAATCTCACAAACCAGACCTGGAAAACCGAATCACGAAGATCTGCTCTGAACAAAATATCAATTAAGAGCTAGGCTTCTCCAGGAGAATTTTTGCCCAGAATGGTTTACAGATGTCAACATCAGACCACGTCTGTTTTGTACAGCACAGGATACCAAAAAATGTCTTCTTAAACTGAACATCTAGAAGCGACCTATTGGCAGCAATTCCACGACAATTAAATAACATTACAAATGAATACACCCAGAATCATGGAGTTGAATGTTAAGGATCAATTGAAAATTTCGAAATACTTGGTAGTTTTCTACGTTTTTAGTTATGTGCGGTAGCACATTTACTGGAGGTACTAAAAAATAATTAATAAAAAGCTCCAATATATGTTTACTGTAGAAATTGATTTAAATTGATCTTAAGAAAAACCAGCTATTTCGAATCATATATTTCTATTGGAGCACACAGACAAGTTAACGTATTTCTCATTTCTACACAAAGCAATGTTTGAAAGATGATTACAATTGTACAAAGTTATGCGCAGCAAGAAGTTTATATGAACGAAGATTTTTAGATCAAACAACAAGTACCCAGCCTAAGCATTCGAAAGATCCATCAACATTACATTTTACTGAACTGGCCACTAAGTACAAAAAAATTGTTACTCAATATGATTTTAAAGGGATGAAACATTTTCTTGAATTGAATCTCAAGTAAAATTTTCTTAATTTGAACAATCATATAATAAATTAGCAAACGGTTACGATCTCTAACGCTCATTTAGAATCTATCGGAATTAATTGCAATAAATTTTACTATTTGATTAAAATGTACGATTATGAATGTTTTATGCGTTTAGATAAAAATATTTTATAGTATCTGTTTCTAATTTGTTAATTAATATGGTCAAAGAAAGAATGCTACACGACGATGTAAGTTAACAGTAAAATGTAGGTTAATCTGAGGTACCAAAAAGCGTATGTTCGAGATAGTGGATAAAGAAATTAACTATTTATTGATTGGTATTCGCCAACGGTCAGAAAGATTTATATAGTCAAGGATTTCAAGTAATTCACAATTTGGATATAAATAAGGGAATGCTCATTGTAAATACATGGAAATTGACAAACTTGTGAGACCAGTGCGAAAAACCGAAAGTAGCTTCATATTAGAATTAGATGACCGATTTGGTAAATCATGCAAAGTTAAGGACATAGAACATAAGACTGTCTTACCGGATTCTTTGTATAACAACGGGAAACGTCTAAAACTCAATTGTGAAGTATTAATTAGACTCATAATGAAACTTAAATCTAGAAAGATAAATTTATCGCCTACATACAGAGCTCATGCTTCCACTTTGCTCCTTTTGAAATATAGTTTTGAGGGATAGTATTATTTCATAAAAATCTTTAACAGTAAAGGCATATCCTTGTCCTAAATTTAATAGGTCGACTGTTGCTATAGTTTGTTGGTCAATATTTAAAATTATATTTATCTTATGTTAATCAAAATTAAAAATTTTCTATTAAATATTTTCCAATATTAGAAAGTGGAAAATAAATAACTCATCATAAAACGTGTACAGAATAACATAAATAAGTTCTTTATTGCCACAGTATGAAAAGTAGTAATAGATACATTATTCGCCGTCGAAACACTACACCCTGCCGTATCATTTTCACAAGGTGCTGCATCATATCATGATATAGTTATTATAATCAAAGTAGGAAAATCTGGCATAATAGTTAGATACTGTTTGTGGCGGAGAACTAATATATATGCAATTCTGATTTAGATGTTGCCTACCTTGTAACAAATTAGTTCAGTTGTGACCAGAAGTATAAACTAAAGGGAGCATGAACGGAAAGTATAATCTCATGCACATTCGTTTCGGGCTTACTGGCGACTCAATAGTAGGAACCGGTATTACGTCCCTAAGCACGAAACGAATTTGACCCAGATTGCACATTCAGTTTAAGCTGTCTTTGGTTATCCTTATGGTCATATTTGAAAAAATTTTTTACTACCTGAGAAACACATAATACACAATTACATTGTAGGGGTATTTTGCTGTTTCTTATCTCCCTACATAGGATTGGTAGCGGCTGTTGAGATCCGTGCTTATGATCAATCCCGGCCTTTTCCCGATGGGTGATGTGAGAAGGCTAATACGAATGATCACAAATGTATTGTACACAAGTTGCATGGAAAATTCATAGTTCAGTCCAAATTGACCTGCTCTGAGACAGCAATAAAACGAAATACTGTTAACACAAATGAATGTCTTATACACAAGTCACAGTCAAACAAAATTTTTCGTGCTCTAGACGGCAAAAGAATGAAATACTGTTTACAAAGTTGAATGTCTTATACACAAGTCACAATTAAACAAAATTGTCCGTGCTCTAGACGGAAGCAAAACAAAACACTGTTAACAAAATTGAATGTCTTATACACAAACAATTATTCTTTCACAAATGTCTAAATTGTGGTGAATACAAGTAACCGATTGAAAATATATGATGATATGAAAAAAGTCACTGGTGATAAATAGATTAAAATCGTGTAAAAACTTCAATGAAATAACTTCACAAATAATTAATTCACAGTTTGCTATAGTTTTAACTTATTTAATTATAATAATCCATTGTACTCTGAAATTCGGATAGGTATTGTAAACGCCCCGGCTTCAAGTAAATGCCGTACGACGTTACAAACTCGGTTAAGGTGCTCTGAATAGAGATTAGTTACTGATAGGGGGGCCCTTAAGAGGGCCTGGTAATGCGTTCTCCTGAATTGTTCAGAGTGTGAAGATGTTCTAGAGCCTTGGGTGGACTCTGGTTGAGTTGTCGCTCCCGTGGTTGAGCTGTAATCACGATGTGGATAACGTCGTTCAGGTTCTGCAATGAATTGGCTCGTCTCGCTGGTTATACCGCAACAAGATGAGTCACGGATGTAGCCAATTGTTGGTGAAACTATCAAATCACCAGCGTAGGTATTGACAGACGACAGAACGCACACGCGTGACGCAAGGCAGTATGCAATTGCCACAACTGACTTGCATGGTAAATTGCCGTGCTTAAATAGCATGCCATGCCTACTTGCACACTATTGGTTAAACGGCAAGTTTCGCTTTTTTCTCATTGGTGCAACGTAGATCAAAGTGAATTTAATTTACGCAATATGTCGGCCATTAATTTGTGTCGTTACAACACTTTCCTCTGAAAAAAAGGAAAAATTCCTCTCTGCGAGGCTAGATAAGAAATGCATGACAGAGTTTGAACCAAGTTAAGCAAAAATATGATGAACCCATAAATGCTGGGCTTAAATATGCTTGTTGGTTGCTTCAACAATGATATGATGCCAGGTAACCACTAGGAATTGCTACACAAATTGTTAGCTCGTGGTCGGTCATAGCACGTGAGGCAAAATAGAGCAGTGTAAGTTTTGGAGCCGCAGCGTGAAGATTTCGAGGTAAATCGCATCTGAATTTGCCAGGTTTAAGTTAAAACCTAAGCAGGTTGGATCGTTGTCAATGTATTTGTATACGACCAAAGGAGCTAGAGTGCTCGACGTTGTGGTCATAACATTTGTAGAGTGGTCTTTGTGCAATTGATGAAGTTGAGATATGCATTGAAAGTGGCCTGTACCATGTTATGAAGCTGATCACTACTTAGTGTTGCTACACGAAAGCGTTAGCTCTAAGTAGCTAGTCATACCAAAATAGGCAGTGTAATGTCATGTGTGAGAAATACATTATAATGTAAAAATATATACATTAAAATCAAAGGTATTTGCATAAAAATATGTACATGAACATTGCCTCAGAGATGGCATAATACCAAAGAACTGTTCAAAATGCTACACAATTGTTAGCTAAGAACAGCTGGTTATGCCACGTGAGACAAATACGAAAAATAACGTAAGGTTTAAAAAAAATTTTGATAGTTAATGTTAATGTTTAAAAAGAATCAATTACGCGTTATACAAATCAGGATATTGAGATTGTGGGCCGACGGAGCCTGAGGCGTGTGTAGAAGGTTGAACGCTCTCAGGATCAGGTGGTTCGATAAACGGTTTCAACCTGTCTATGCTTACTAATGTCGGTGTAGCGCCTTGCATAATAATGAAGTATTTTGGTTGTTTGAGCACAATCGGGTAAGGACCGCGATACTTTGGTTGTAGTGGTGCAACAGCATTATTGTTGCGAACGAGTACTCTCTTGCAGCTGTGGAGCTGTGGGTGAACGAAGACTTGACGAGGCGTGTGTCTCGGCTGCTGTTCAGAAATGTTACCGAAATGAATTCGAAGGCGGGTAGCTTCGTCTTGTGGGTCATCTTGTGTCGGTAGTAGACGTGGGAGCTGACTAGGCAGGCGTAGATCCATGCCATACAAGAGTTGTGACGCAGACGTTTTAATGGATTCACGAGTACGGGAACGCATGGCAAGCAGAACTAAAGGTAGTGCATCGACCCAGTTGCCATTAATGGACGAGGATGCTAAAGCAGCTTTGAGTTCCCTATGCATTCTCTCTACCATACCATTAGCTTGGGGATGGTAGGCAGTCGTCTGGCGTAAGATGCATCCCATGTACCGCAAGGTGGTTTTGAAACGATCAGATGAGAAGCAAGTGCCTCTGTCCGTGATGACCTCATTGGGAACACTATAATTGGATATCCATGCAGAGATAAAACCGTTAGTTACTTCGTCTGCAGAAATGGTGCCAAGAGGTAATGCCGCAGGCCACCGTGTAAATCTATCGATCATAGTTAGAAGATAGCTGAAACCTTGAACCATTGTCAGATGAACTATGTCGATGTGGACGATGGCTAGGCGAGAAGTAGATCGAAAATGTTGCAACTTAGAACGAGTGTGTCGTGTGATCTTGTTTTTCTGACAAACTGCACACTCTGAGACCCATCGTTTAACATTCTGCCTAAGTCTGTGACCCCAGAAACGATCTGTATGAAGTCGGACAGTCGCTTGGCTTCCTGGGTGAGAAATTGAGTGAATTGAATCGAAAACTTTTCTCTGAAGGCTGGTCGGCAGAACTGGCTTGTTGGGCTGCGTACCCGTGAAGTAAACAATTGGTAAGCCTTCCCACAGACGGAATATGAACTTGGTTGGGTGACGGGCTATTTATCTTTGAATGTGAATGTCACCGCGTTGTTCAATTCGCAGGAGAGTTGGCGTTAGTGCAGGTTCACTGAGTGTCACGGAGTTGACAGTGAATGGTGACGGCGAAGCTGGTTGTAGAGAGACGTCTGGCCTGGACAGGGCATCTGCGATGAAGTTCTGTTTGCCCTTGACGTGAAAGACGTCAAATTGCCATTCGCTTAGACGAGAAAGCTGTCTTTCCACTCTGGCAGGGTACTTGGCGATAGATGAAGTTGCGTTTCGAAGTGCGCTAACTAGTGGTGCATGATCTGTGAAAACAACAAATCTGCTACTGCCAATGATGCTGATAAAATGGCGCACTGCGTCGTGGATGGCGAGAAGTTCTCGGCCGAAAGTGTCGTACCTCGTTTCTACTGGTTGGAGAGTACGCGAGTAGAAACTGATAGGCTTCCGAACTCCGTCGATCTCTTGTTCCAAAGTGGCTCCAATAGCGAATTCAGAAGCATCTGTCGTGAGTAGAAATGGCTTTTCGAAATCTGGATGCGTTAGCATTGTGGCATTTGCTAACGAGTTGATGGCAAGTCGAAGTAATTCCTCGTCTTCGGATGACCAAGCAATGATGGAATTCTTGCTAAGTCCTTTTCGGTTCCGCAGGTGCCTGCACAAAGGATAAAGTTGTTTTGAAAGGCCCGGAAGGAACTTGCGATAATAGTTTAGTACTCCCAGGATTTTCTGCAACTCGCTCAAAGTCCTTGGTGACTTGATATTCTTGATTGAATTCGTCTTTGACGGCAACGGTTGAATACCTTGGGCCGTGATACGATGCCCTAAGAAGTCGACGGATGAAGTTGCAATCTGCGTCTTGTCACAGTTGATCTTGAGTCCGTGGTTGGATAAGCGTGAGAGGACATTTCGTAGATGTTTCGCATGAGATTCTAAATCTGGACTGAATACCATAATGTCATCGAGATATGACACACAATAAGCAGAGTCGTCGCAAAGTATGTTGTCTATGAATCTTTGAAATGTCTGAGTAGCACACTTAAGTCCAAAAGGCATGTAAAGATATTCAAAATGGCCAAATGGAGTGATGACTGCAGTTTTCTCGATATCCTCTGGTGCTACCGGGATGTGATGGTACGCTTGTCTGAGGTCAATCACTGAGAAGAAATTGCTGCCGTTGAGTTTTTCAAGTAAAGTGTTAATATTTGGAATAGGATATGCATCAGATTTTGTCACTGAATTTAGCTTACGGTAGTCTCCACAGGCTCTGTACGATCCGTTTGATTTAGAGACTAAGTGCAGTGGTGACGCCCATGAACTTTTCGATGGTCTGATGATTCCCTCTTCCAAAAGCCTTGAGAATTCTTCTTGGGCAGCTTTCAGCTTAGCAGGAGCCAGTGGTCGCTTCTTGAGTGCAATGGGTTGTCCTTCTGTGACGATATGATGCATCGTGTTGGAGACTCGTAGCTCTGACTTGTTAAGATCGAAAAGCGATTTGTATTTTCGAAGAGCTGCTGATATCTCTGCTGAATGATGCACTGGGGTTGGCTGAATGACCTGTAACTCCAAACGCTCGGAGGCAAGTGTCCAAAAGCTTTGTTCAAGTCCGGTGGAGGGGTCGATGATTTTTTGATTGGCAAGATCAACAATGAGCCGAAATTTTAGAAGGAAATCAAGGCCTATTATATTATGTGAGACCTTGGCAATGATGAAGTTGGAGGAAAATTCACGTCGTAGACCTATGTTGAGTGTGCGGTATTGGCAGCCATAAGTTGGTATGGGCTCGCCTGTAGCTGTTGCGAGAAGAACGCCTAGCGACATCTCGGCCATTGAATCACCTTTGAGAACTGAGACTGCCGCACCTGTGTCTACGATGAACTCTTCGCCAGTTTTGAAATCAAGAAGGTGCAGAAGTTCGTTGGGCTGTTTGGCCGGGTCATGCAAACAAGTAGGCTGGTGATTGCGACCGGCGTTGTCCGTTTGGTTCTCTATGTGAAAAATTCGGCGTGGACGAAAAGAGTCGACAGGGATGTCGGATTGTAGTTGGCTTCTTCCCTGTAGCGCCGTTGATGCCGTTGATGTGCAGAAAGTACGGTCTTCTACTTCCTGCGCCAGACGTTTCCCGATACTGATGCACCCTTGTGCCTGCGGTCTGTTGTCCTTTCCGTCAGCTGTGGAAATTGACACTCATTCGGAAATTCTTCGGAACGACAAAGACAAACTTGGCAAGCATAAAAAAACTTCTGGTGGTTATAACACCAGTTCTTTGGGGCATACTTATTGAAGGATTGCGGAGATCTCGATCGCCGCCTACCATTATAATTTGACTTGGAAACGAATTTTGGTCGAGCATTCACTTGATTTAGCTCGGATTTGGTAATGGCCAATCCTTCTAGAACTTTGGCCATGTTCGCCACTGTCCTCTCTAAAGAGGAGAGTCTATCATCTTGCGGGGGTGAAGAAAAGGATGATGGATTCACTTTGGGTTCCAAAACCCTATATTCTAACTCACATCTCTCAGATAAGTCATCTATAGAGAGAGTGTTGGGAAGCTGTCTGGCAAAGAGTTTTAATGTTTGTGGAAGATTGTTAATAAAAACAACCTTAGCCTCATGGTCAGAAATGTTGGTTTTATACCAACGTTTCCGTAATTCCCTCAATATTTCGATGGGGCCAAGATTTGGCATATCTAACTGCGCATATTTGTTTATTATCTGCTCAGTTTCTGTGGGCCCAAGCAAGGATTCTACTTCGTTTTGTAGACCCAAAATGGGATTAGGTAGCTTCCTAATGGCCTCAAGCTTAGGATAAATCCGTCGCTGCAATTCAGAAGGTAGTTTAGCAAAAACCTTCGACAGTTTTTGATGACTGTCATAATCAGGAAACGGGGAGAAAGCGGAGTCTACGCGCATAAAGAATAGCTCACTATCTCCATCCCAAACAGGAACATCAATATCTAAAATTGGACCTGACATTCTAACAATCTTACGGGATCTTAAAAGCATAAATTTATAAGCAATATGAAAATATATAAATATACTTTAACGAAACGCTTACCCACAAACAGCTTCCACAGTTGAATGAGCGCAGAACAAAACACGTCACAGTAACTGCTTCCAAAAATCCGCAATTGAGCCTGTCGAGTACGTACGGTGCCGTTTTGTACGTAGGAAAGATGAACAGAGGCCCCGTTGGCCTTTGATGCCAATGTATTATTATTTTCCACAGTTGAATGAGCGCAGAACAAAACCGTCCAGTACTGCTTCCAAAAATTGAAATTATCCGCAATTTAGCCTGTCCAGTACGTACGGTGCCGTTTTGTACGTAGGAAAGACGAACAGAGGCCCCGTTGGCCTTTGATGTCAATGTATTATATCCCCCAAAAAAATTCAACACAAATCCACGAATATATACCCAACAAAATTCCCAGAAGACCACGATCAGGGTAAAGAAAACGCAAATGTTAATCTATTTTTATCCCAAATAAATGAAAAAGGAAGTCAATTTTATTTATACCAAAAAAATCAGAACAATAATCAATATCCTGGCGCGGTCGCCAATTTTGTAAACGCCCCGGCTTCAAGTAAATGCCGTACGACGTTACAAACTCGGTTAAGGTGCTCTGAATAGAGATTTGTTACTGATAGGGGGCCCTTAAGAGGGCCTGGTCGTGCGTTCTCCTGAATTATTCAGAGTGTGAAGATGTCCTAGAGCCTTGGGTGGACTCTGGTTGTTGTCGCTCCCGTGGTTGAGTTGTAATCACGATGTGGATAACGTCGTTCAGGTTCTGCAATTAATTGGCTCGTCTCGCTGGTTGTACCGCAACAAGATGAGTCACGGATGTAGCCAATTGTTGGTGAAACTATCAAATCACCAGCGTAGGTATTGACAGCCGACAGAACGCACACGCGTAACGCAAGGCAGAATGCAAATGCGACAACTGACTTGCATGGTAAATTGCCGTGCTTAAATAGCATGCCATGTCTACTTGCACACTATTGGTTAAACGGCAAGTTTCGCTTTTTTCTCATTGGTGCAACGTAAATAAAATTGAATTTAATTTACGCAATATGTCGGCCATTAATTTGTGTCGTTACAGTATAATTAGATGCGAACAGTAAATCACTAGTGTTAACTGCGAATAATCCAACGCAGAGAAATAAATCCACTATCCCACTATAATCCACCGCATGTTCCCTGCGTATTGCGCGCGGGCTTGTATATTTAATAAAAAATCCTATTGATTACAAATAAAATTGCTGTTCAAGAAATCTCAATTAAAACTGCTTGTAACTAACAGGGATTGTTTCTAAAATCACAGTTAAAAGAAATATTGCGTAAAAACACAGTTAGATTATTTGACCTTAAAGAGCACCATATTTGTCAAAATTGAACATCGTTGGATTGTAAAACGGAGCCGTGTGTTACAAGATATATATTTGTTCTCCGCCACAAACACAGGATAAAAGTTGCCGTACCGGCTCCTACTGATGAGTCGCCATTAACCACAAAACGAATGTGCACGAGATTAAACTAACATAATAAAGTTATTATAAATTTATGATCAAGCATGTAAAATAACTTACATACTCAGAATCCAAGTGATCTTATATTTTTTTCAAATTTTTTTTGAGTAGTTTAAAAGGCAACATAAATTTCCCCGCGAGTTGTAAAAGAAAACGTTTACCAGCAAGTTTATCCATAATTGGCGATATGATTTCCGATTGTCGCTACCTTGTGCCTTCCCCAGGTCTCTATTTCTTCCGGCCTGTATGTACACCCGTCCAGTAATATGGGTGGAATACTTTTAAAGAGGACAATAGCCTCTGAAACAATAATAATTGTAAAGAAACGATTCGTAGTCTACAAGCATATATGCTTTACGTTAACGTGCTAATACATTTCTTTACCTTTCTTTGTGGAGACTCTACCATTAAACAATCATCGATTGCGCGGGTGGTAGTAACAATTCCTTAAATCACGTTTGCGAACTCGAAATAAGCACTAATCCCATTGTATATAATCAGTCGTCGAACAACATAGCAAAACTACTGCCAGTCGCACGCACTGACG
Source organism: Eudiplozoon nipponicum (assembly GCA_029291075.1). NCBI lineage: Eukaryota > Metazoa > Platyhelminthes > Monogenea > Mazocraeidea > Diplozoidae > Eudiplozoon > Eudiplozoon nipponicum. Next base: position 63,067 of record JAQBSW010001499.1, on the reverse strand, counting down.
CTTTCCGACCTTCCATGATCATCATCAGAGTACAACGACAAACTGACTAACGAGGATCAAACCGCATTGCAAATCAAATGAAAGAAAATACACGGCCACATTCTCTAAAAATGTGTAATCGTCAATCAAGCCACTTACGCAGCTTCTATGAAATACTTAAACTAAGTAGATTCGTATCGGAACAAAAATTGTTTTAAATGTTATAATATTAAAGTAAAAAAATGTTGTTTCTCTACTCATCACAAAAGAAGTTGCGGAAAAACTTAAACTTACATCGCACTTTGTCACAGAGCTGCTAGGCTTTGTGTTTTAGCAACAACTGTGTAGTATGTACACAGGTACAGAAATATTGTAGGCATGGTTCTTTTAATCCTGTTAGTTACAAATTTCAATACAATTTATGTACAGGTTTTATACTATTTTATGCTTGTTTTGTTGTTCGTAGACTAGAAAATATTATTTTTATTAATGTATTAATGGAATTAACAAACTATTTTGTGGAATTAGCAAAATATTTTTGGTTCTCATATATATTTCTACATTACAGGAAAATAAGCGATATATTTTCTTATTCTCTCATATAATATAATGAAAAAAAGTGCGCGATGTAGTGAACCTGCGAAAATCGATCCGCGAAGTAGAGAAGGTTCATTGAATGCTCTCAGATGATCAATATCTAGTGTTATTTTATTCTTGGAGAAAAGACTGTTCTTTGCACTGGGTGGATATTTATCTTTCAGAATATAAGATAATTCGTAGACCCATTTGGACCATATTCTGCGATTTTGCAAATATGTTTAATAGTATCGGACTAAAGTTAGTAACTATTAAAAATCTGGATTGAGTATTATTAACTGGAATAGTCATTCCCTAATTATATAACTAATAGAATTGAAAAAAATTGCGAAATTAGATTTATCAAACTTTTATGATCTGTAGTCTAACACAGGCGGAACTCCAGTCGTTTTTTCCTTGGAAATGCTTCGATCTCCATTTCCGGCACAAATCACCAGTCCACCATTGTTCATAAGTTTTGAAAGGACAAACTAATAAGGCAAGTGAAATAATTCCTCTAAACATATCATCGTTACTCCAGACTGGCCTTGCACTAGATATCTGCATGTCACGTTTATGTGTGTATATGCCCCTAACTGCTATGTTTACATGCGTTAGACTGTCTGTCTTATACTCATCATGTGAAATGACGTAATTGTAGTAGCTCTCACATTATAGAGTGACGAGCCTTAAGAATCCTATACACCCCATGCCGTGGTAAGAGTTAAAATTAAAAATCAAACGAGCCATGCACTCAAACCACTCAAGTTATACTTAGATTTGGCTTGTTGCTGTCATGGCATTAAATAGGCTCACATAACGCATGTGCATGTGTGCTTGTATGCATAACTAAAAAGATTCAGTTAAATATAGTTAATACATGTGTATTTCCATCTAAATTATACTGCAGTCAATAAATATTAATTTACCCTTTGCAGGCGTTATTCTAATTATTTTATTCTTAACATATGCAATTCTCTATTATGAAATTTATCTCAATAGATAGGATGTACAGGGACAAGATATAAAAAGATACATTCTTTCAAGTAAGATGCTTAATTAATATACAAAATAGAATATATAATGGTTCGACAAGAAAGTTATGAAAATTTTTATACGAAAGAATAAGATTAAAGTTCTTTTGTAAGTTTTTAAATCACCGAGTTAATAAATTAGCGAATAGTAAATGGATGAAATTTAGAATGGCTATATTCTCAATAATTGATTAACCAATAATTAGATAATAAGCCCGTTCTAATCCGATGTTCTTAATCTTTTAATGGAGCTAGCTTCAGATTCTGATTCGTGCACTCGTCTTTTCCTACCATTAGTTAATTCTGTATTCCAATTCGAACCTAACGATTTTCCACAGCTGTTTTGTTCATAATAAAATCCTGCGATTTAATCTCGATAAATTCATTAATCAATCTCGTCATCCTGTTACGATTACACAATAGCCATAGTGTTAGTATCGTTTACAGACTCGGTATATATATTATATAGTGTGAGTTAGCATTGAAGTCGTATTGTCGTTGACTTTAGATTATGTTAGCTTCATTATTACAGGTTTACACATTCGTCTAGGAGATTGTACCGTCCTATTATTCCACATTCTTCTACCAAATATATAGTGGTTAAAGGGCGTAATACCGGCTCCTACTGATGAGTCGCCAGTAAGCACGAAACGAACGTGCATGAGATTATACTTTCCGTTCATGCTGCCTTTGGTTTATCCTTCTGGTCACAACTGAACTAATTTGTTACTAGGTTCGCAAAACCTAATACATACTTGCATATATATTAGTTCTTCGCAACAAACAGTATTTGACATCCATGGTTGTTGCTTCTATTAAATTAAGAGAAAACCGTTAGCCATGAATATATCACGCAGTCTAAATTATCTCTGTTAATATAAGGCTTATTATTGATATAGGCTTTAAGATATCGATTAAAATACGATAATGGAATTGAACTTCAAATACAAAAGGCTTCCCGTATAATTATTCTTTCTAAGAATATCTTTTTCTTTTTGCTCACCAGTTCTAATTAACTTGGCGTTCATAAATGGTAATTAATTTGATGACTCCCATCCAAGAGTAAATTGAAGTTTGTCAATTTTATTGGTAACATTTAGAAAACTAATATTTCATGCTCGCCATTTTTCTAGATCAAAATGTGCCATCTAAGAGCCATAGGTACAATTTTGGCTTCATTGGTATCTTATCCAAGAGATTATTTTCCATATAATGTATAAAGTCATTTGCTATTGTGACCCACAAAAGTCTGTACCATTAGGATACACTAAATATTCTGTAAAATTATTGGCAAACATATACACATCGTCTCAAAAATATGTTGAATAATTATTTTGCTTCCTTCTTATATTAACAGGTGATCAACTAGGTAACGTCGAAAAGAAACTACGACTTCAGATACTGGTATATTTTGTACATAAATAATATATATAAGCTCATTAACCTGTCATATTCATCTTGTGCACATTTATGAATAATTTCAACCAACTAATAATTGTTCATCAATGTATGGTCTAAGAAATACGAATACTTTCTTATTCTATGACACAGAAACCTTGAAATTTTATATGTTTTGGAGTGTCGGACATCGGCAATAATTCTTAATGAGTTACCAGGTTTATGGTATTTAGTTAAATAATAACTGTATCTCTCTGTATAAGTTTATTACCATGTGCCGATTCCAATTCCTCACTAACAATCTACATATTGATTAACAATTCTACTTTCCCTTGTAACCTATCAGTTGGGCTTTTGTTATTTTATTACATACGTTAGCATTAATTATCTGTTCTAACATTATATTACTGTAATCTTATAGAATTAACAGAGCTGTTGTTATATATTCACACACATGGACATACGCGATGTACGCATATTTAATGATTTAGGTACAGCTTGAGTGGCCGACATTTCTAATCACGTACAATGTATGCAAGACTACTAGAGGTGAGAGCCGCACATCTAATTTTGCTTTCCATATATATGAAATGCGGTTTGATCCTCGCTAGTCAGTTTGCCGTCGTACTCTGATGATGATCATGGAAGGTCAAAACGCGTCAGTGCGTTGCGACTGGCGGTAGTTTTGTTATGTTTTTCGACGACTGCTTAAATACAATAGGATTGGTGTCTACTTCAAGCTCGCAAACTTTATTTAAAGAATTGTTACCACCACCCGCGCAATCAATTATTGTTTACTTGAGATTATTGCAAGTTACATTCGGTGACCAAAATCCGATGCATATCATATTACCAATATTAAGAGCTTCCTTGAAAAACGAAGCGGTAGCAATTTTTTCTCAGTGATTGACCTCAGACAAGCCTACCATCACATACCGGTAGCGCCAGAAGACATTAAGAAGACTGCGGTCATCACTTCATTTGGTATTTTGAATACCTCTACACGCCTTTTGGTCTCAAATGTTCTTCTCAGACATTTCAATGATTCATGGGCAAACGATTTCGCGACGGCGCCAGTTACAGTATGTCATATCTTGATGATGTAATGGTTTTCAGTCCAGACTTAGAATCCCATGACAATCATTTATGAAATATCTTCTTACACTTATCCAACCATGGACTTCAGATCATTTGTGAAAAGACGCAGATTTCAACTACATATCTGGATTTCTAGGGCATCGTATTACGCCACATGGTATTCACCTTTGCCATCAAAGGCAAATTCAATCAAGAATATCACGTCAACAAAGAATGTAATTGAGCTGCAGAAAAATTTGGAAGTCCTTCACTATTACCGCAAGTTCCTATTCGACCTTTCAAGACAACTTTATCCGTTGAGTAGGCACCGGCGGAATCGAAAAGGAATTAGAAAGAACTCCATCATTTCTTGGTTATCTGAAGACGAGGAATTACCTCGACTCACCATCAACTCGTTAGCAAATGCAACAATGTTAACGTATACAGAATTTCAATGACCATTTCTACTCACTACAGATGCTCCTGACTTCGCTATTGGGGCTACTCAGGAACAAGAAATCGACTGAATTCGAAAGCCTATCAGTTTTTCCTCGCGTACTCTCTAACCAGTAGAAACAAGATTCAATACTTTTGGTCGAGAACTCCTCGCGATCCACGACGCAGTGTGGTTCAATATCAGCAGCAGATTTGTTGTATTTACAGATCATGCACCATTAGTGAGCGTACTACGAAACGCGACTTCAATTGTCACCAAGTAACCTGCCAGGGCAGAAGAACATCTGTCACGTCTGAGCGAATGGCAATTTGACATTTTTCATGTCAAATGGGAAACAAACTTCATTTCAGACGCACTTTTCAGGCCAGAAATCTCGCTACAACCACCTTCACTGTCGTCATTCGCAGTCAACACGTGACTCTCAGGGAGCCTGTACTAACGCAGTCCCTCCTGCGAACAGAACAGCGCGGTGACACTCACATTTAAAGATCAGTAGTTATTCACTCCACCAAGTTCTTAAGCTGTTTCTGGGAAGGTTTACCTATTGTATACTACACGAGTACGCAACCCAACAAGCCAGTTCTACGACCAGCCTTCAGAGAAACGTGTTGGGCTCATTTCACTCATTTTCTCACCCAGAAAGCAAAGCGACAGTCTGTCGTCTTATAGATCGTTTCTGGGGTCAGAGGCTTAGGTAGAACGCTAAACGGTCGGTCTCTGAGTGTGCCATTTGCCAGAAAAACAAGATCACACGGCACACTCGTTCTAAGTTGCGGCATTTCCGAACTACTTTTCGCCTAGCCATCGTCCACATCGACATAGTTCATCTGACAAAGGTTCAAGGTTTCAGCTACCTTCTAACTATGATCGATAGATTTACACGGTGGCCTGCGGCATTACCTCTTGGCACCATTTCTGCAGACGAAGTAACTTACGGTTTTATCTCTGCATGGATATCCAATTATGGTGTTCCCAATGAGGTCATCACGGACACAGGCACTTGCTTCTCATCTGATCGTTTCAAAACCACCTTGCGGTACATGGGATGCATCTTACGCCAGACGACTGCCTACCATCCCCAAGCTAACGGTATGGTAGACAGACCACAACGTCGAGCACACACTAGCTCCTCTAGTCATATTCAAACTTATTGACGGTGATCCAACCTACCCAGGTTTCAACCTAAACCTGGCCACTTCAAAGGCAATCTACTCTGCAATCTTCATGCTGCGGCTCTCATAACCTCACTCTATTTCGCTTCACGCGGTATGACCGGCCACTACAGCTAACAATTTGTGTAGCAATTCCTAGTGGTTATTTGGCATCATATCATTGTTGAAGCAACCAACAAGCATGCTCCAGCCCAGCCTTTACTGCACATTTTTTATCAATGGGCAGAATAATAACCAGTTGCTTAACTGAGTTCGAACTCTGCCCTACATTAGCCATCCAGCCTCGCCGAGAGGAGTATTTTTCTTCGTTTTCAGAGTGATGTAACGACTCAGAACAATTCGCCGACATATTGCTTAAATGAAATTCAAATTTCATTTACGCGCTATCAATTAAAAAATTTCTGCTTACCAATGGCGTGCAAGCTTATGCTTGCACAAGTATATACGCACAATGCATTTACCATGCATCATAACACACGTTTGACATTTTCTGGTGTGAACTAGGCGTGATTGCTGTCGCGCTACTCATTTGACTGTTTCCTGACGCTGACTTATGGACAAACCTCAGTTGTGCTGTGTCACCTAGTCACTAGGATCTCAGTCACGTCAATTTTCTTGTTGCTGCACAACTAGTCATACGGATTGATTATCTATTAATCGGATTTCTACGTGTGCCAGCCACCACGGTGTTGCCGCATATCATCAACAAGGGAATTCTGAGCCTCACACAGCAACTCACATCTCTGGTTTTGACACCAAAACGAAGGAACACCTGCCAATCGATCAGAATCGGACTCAAGTGTCTATGAATACTTCTAGACACTGCAACACTATTTAATTTTCCTCGGTATTTGCCAAACACAATTTTGTTAAGGGCCACCCATAGTAACTATCTTTCATTATCTACGGCCTTTAACTACTTTTTTACGTCGCACGGCATTTATCTGTAGCCGGGACGTTTACAGTTCTTAACAAAGTTCTGTCATTAAAAATGATTGAGTTTATTCAAGGAGCACAAACTTCAACTTTATTTTGTATAATATGATTTAGGTTTTGTTTACTTATGGGCAGATCATTAACCAGCTGTTAAACTGGCACAGAACAGTGCTCCGCAGTACGAATCATTCCTCGACAATGGGATTTTTTATTGTATATTTCCTTTGTTTCAGAAAGGCAAGTGAATAAACGGGTCAAACTATAGCTCCAAAATGTATTAAATTAATTCATTGACTGGCACTAGGCCAAAAGAAGAGCACGAAATCTGAACTGACTAATAATCCATAACGGTCTCGTTGCAATTCATCAGATATATAAATGTAACACATTATGTACGAAACCAAACCCAACAAGTTTGTTATCTGTAAAGTTATTCGTCTGGCTATCTCGGCCATTTTATTCGCTCGCTATGATTCAGTGCAATCGTGATCGCTCACTTTATTTACCAAATTCTTACGCTTGCCAACTTTTTGGTATTGGCACACATCTCATCAGAAAGACTTGTCGCGGCCCAAAAATTAGAGTCCGCCATGTCCTGCTTCAGCTAATTTACTGTTATACGCCTATCTGCCCAACGATCAATAACAAGTCAACAGAAAACACCGAAAGCCAGGTCGACAGAACTTCTGGTCACCTGCCTCTGCTGTGATTATCTTTTTATTAAGAATTATAAATAAAACACGAATTTTTATTTCGATTCAAATCAGAAAGGATCATTTTAATATAGATGAAAATATATACATAAAAATATATGCAAATTATCATGGAAAAATGCTCAAATCATATAATTATATATATAATATATATATATATATATATATATATATATATATATATATATATATATATATATATATATATTCATATAATTAGGAAAACACAAATAACAAAGTGGATAAAGGCCATATATTTCGTGAATATTAAACATCTCTTAGACAATCATACATATTTATACATTTTGGGTTTTCAATTGATTATGCTAGTTGAAAACCCCAAATGTATAAATATGTATGATTATAAGAGATGATTGGTGTCTGAAATAAATGGCCTTTTATCCCTTTGTTATTGTGTTTTCCTAATTATAAAATACTGTGTTAAATTAAAAAGGAGGAATGGATATATATATATATATATATATATATATATATATATATATATATATATATATATATATATATATCTACTGAACTTGAAAAAGTCTGCAATCCTGCTGATATTTTTTATTTTTTTGATTATGATAAAACTTTCTCATGGTTGAATAAAAGATAAGGATAATTGTTATCGGAAACAGATTTTCTTGAGATTTTTATTTCCAAGTTTTGTATTATTATATTATAATGTTATGCATTATATCTTCATATTAGTTAACATTACATACAATCAATTGCTAGTCGTGGTTCTCAATTTTTGCATAATGTTACACTCGAATTATACCTTAATTGTTCCTAATTTGATGATGTATATATTATTCTTTTCTGTCGAACTTTCTGATATTGATATATTGTATTGTACAACTAGTGAGATATACCTATCTACATGATATTAATTGCACAATTATTGTGATGTGATAATTAAAAAAAATATATATTGTACAATTTCCAATTTTGTTATTTGATGGAATAGGTGTGGTTTGAATCCAAATAAAGATATTCTATTCTATTGTATTCTATTATTAAATTTAAATGCAGGATTATATATGAGTAAATGAAATAGTAATAATAATAATAATAATAAAAATAATAATAATAATAATAATAATAATAATAATAATAATAATAATAATAATAATAATAATAAGAATAATAATAATAATAATAATACATTTATTTGGCATCAAAGGCCAACTGGCCCGACCATTGAGATAACAAATCAAGGGTAGGATATGTGGAGGTGAGTGGAATTGTGACTAGCAAAGTATTTGATGGCAGGGGGGTTTGGGAAGGGAAATGTTATAAAAACGTCAAGATAGTTCAATCTGGTGAAAAATAAATAAGAACAAAATTCCATTTGACTAGACAAGATCAATTGGAGAAAGTCCATGAATTGTCAGAGCTTCTAGGTAAAAGTGAGTTCGAAAATAAAGATAATAAAGATGGCGGATCGTAGGCAGACATCGGTCGATGGAGTCCATTGTCGTGGAGATTCAGTTGATGGAGCATAGCCAGGACATGGATGGAATCAGTCGGATTGAAGACGAGCTTCTTGCACGGGTCGCAGGCATCCGTAGAACGAAGTTGTGATTGAAGGAAGGCCAGGGAAAGTCGATGTCCTGTTGGGTTATCGGTCCTCCGCTGAAACAAGAAAGAAAAGAATTGGATGAGGAAAACATAGTAAGGTAACCACTACGTGGATATGATGGGGTCGCGAATGGGTTGAGAAGAGGTATCAGTGAGTCAAGAAGAAGGGATGAAGACCAAGGAGGTAAAGTGGAAGATTAGAGAAGTTAAAGAGAATAGCCTGGGGAGAAGTAAATGTTATGGATTGAGAAGGAACCAGTTTCGTTTCCAATCGGTGGTATCGCAAAGAAGTTTGTTGAAGAAGTACTGATGGGCTGCCTTTTTGAATTCGTGCTGGGATAGGAGCTTTATATCTGTGGGAAGAGCGTTGAAAACATTAGTGGCTTTGGAGAAGAGATATACTTTTTTAAATATGGTGGGGGTATGGTTAGCTTGGATAGAAGAGTTACTAGAACGTGTGGCGTAGTGGTGACTTGGGTGGGCAAAATTGGAGAGTGGTAGGGAAGTTGAGATCTTATGGATAAAAGAAATGACTCGAAGGTGACGTGTGAACCAAAGCGGAAGAAGGTTAGCCAGAAGTAGGCGTTCCCTATAATTTTGGCATTTCGGGAAGACTCGCTTAAGAAATCTGGAGGATACCTGTTCAATAGTATACGAGGAGGCGAGGGTGAGAGGACAGTAGAATTCGCTGGCGTAAGAAATGAGGGGCAGAACGTAGACCTTGAATAATGTGAGTTGGAGGGTGGGGTTGTTAGTCTTAAAACAGATCAGACGGGCCCATTTGAAGAGTTTGGAAGTAGTGTGTGTAAGGTGTGGGGAGAAGTCTAAGGACTTAGAGAAATGGATGCCGAGATGTTTGGCCGAATCTATTATTTCTATGTCGAGGGGGTAGTTGGCAACCGGGATAGAGCAGAATGGATCAGACGAGAGTCTCATTAAGCGAGTTTTGGTGGGATTTAGTTTGAGACCGATTCTGCTGAGTTGCAAGTGGAGCGAAGATATGAGCTCCGATATAAGGGGTGAGGAAGGGTTGGATGTTGTGGGGTTGCTGAATACGATAACCATGTCATCCGCATATTTGAACAGCTTGAAAAGATTGTCTTCAACCTGTATGTGTGCGAGTGTAAGGTTGAAGAGAATGGGACCAAGTACGGAGCCCTGGGGAACACCGGATCGGACATGGGTTGGCCTCGAGTGACTACTGCCAACTTTTACTGTCGCATATCGGTTTCGAAGATAATAACTGATAAGATTGAGAACGTTGCCGCAGATACACCGCCTTCTCATTAAGGCAGATTCGATTGCTGAAAATGACAGCGAGTCAAAAGCCTTGGATATATCTAGGAAGAGGAGAGTGCACTGAAGCCCTTTAGAGAAAGAAGCAACTGTCTATTAATAAAATAGACAAAATGATGATATTATATAATTTTTTTCCAGTAGAATAGAAAAGTTAATATAACAATATCCTTTGAAGATCTGTCAAAAATCACTGTTGTCCTGTATTCTTGTTTTACAATGAAATTGTATTTTTATAATCGAAATGCAACAGGTTATGTGGATCACATATTTTAAAAATTTCTGTATCTAAAAATTAAACATACACAACAATAGGATAGCCTTCTTTTATACCTATGGGCGATTGTTTGTCAAATTTATAAATTTTCAATAAAAAGGTATCCGCAAACTTTCCCACAGAAGGTGGAGTGATCGTCGATTTTTCGGACCTGTTCTTGCTCCAAAAATGATATTTAACTGAATAATTTAATAAATAGATCCATCTCTAAAACCGTATGGCTTGTAGTGAGCCAACTGTAGTTGACCAACACATATGGTGTGGGAGACTGTGGTAATATGTTTCAAAATGTTACTTAAAATTTTAGCATTTTTTTTTCTTAGCCATTCAAGGATATTTCACTATATTTTTGTGGTTTTCTTCAGAGCCATAGCATTAATAACATTTTAATTAGACATTTCATGTAATCTTGCACAATATTGTAGATGGAACGCAAAACTATTTATATATTTCTTATTGCACTTTGCAATGTGTAGCCCCTTTTTAAATAGATGAGTTTTTTTATTTTGGATAATAACGAATAAATTGCAAAAATTCGGTATTTTTTATGCAGCTGCATAAAATAAAAATTTTTTATTCTTTCATTTAGCTTTAATGTTTTATTTTTATATATCTCATTTGCAACAAGTTAGCTGATTTGTTGAATATATTTTGAATTATTTAATTATTACCTGATCGGACACCAATCTAATATAATGAATAAAAAGAAATTAGACTATTATTATATTCTTCTAAAGGAAACTATACTTTCGAACCAAGTAATTTGCTACAATAATAAACTTAGGATCAACTTACTGGGCTTATTCCAGTGTCTCCAACTAACTCACACGCTTGGGTGCGTGACAATGTCTATGCTTCATTGTCCATCTGGAGTTTATCAATCGCATATGAAAAAGTTCCCGACGTTGATGAAGATAGGTCAAGAAATTATGAATTGCGTCAAGTAAAGTTATATTTTTACATTCAGTGTGTGGTTAAATTAATGCGGGGAATTTTACGATGTTATCTCCAACAAGCAGATAAAGTTGAGTTATTTAAGAAGACACAGGACCCGGCGCATTCACTACATGCAAAGTTCGATTCAAAAACTTGTGGTTCCGTTGTAGGTGACTTTGATTGGGGGCATTTACAAATTGATGCTGTTTCTCTGTATTTGTTGACATTAGCACAAATGACTGCTTCAGGTATTTAGTAATGCTCTAACAATTAAGGTTTGCGAATAATATGGACAGTTGATGAAGTTGCATTTATACAAAACCTTGTATTTTATATCGAATTAGCATATAGAATTCCAGATTATGGAATCTGGGAAAGAGGTGACAAAACTAATCATGGAATGCCAGAATTAAACTCTAGTTCTGTTGGAATGGCAAAAGTTGTTTTTTTTTATATTTTAATACTGAAGTCTGCTTTAGAGTCCTTAAAAGATTTGGATTTGTTTGGAGCAAATAGTGGAGATCTGTCAACTATTCATGTATTTCCAGATGAATGCCAACAGTGTAATACTGTTTTGCAGAATATGCTACCTCGCGAGTCTATTTCGAAGGAGACGGATGCCAGTCTCTTGGGTATCGTCGGCTATCCTGCTTTTGCGGTTAATTCAGTAGAACTAATAGAACAAACGTATAAAACTGTATTGGATAAACTTTTGGGATCGTAAGTGATTTACTTAACTATTATTTCCATTTAGTTATGGATGTTGTCGATTCCTTCGTGACGGGTTTCGAACAGCCCGAGAAGATCCTACTCGTTTACACTATGAACCTTGGGAATTAGGTCTTTTTGAGGGTATTGAATGTGAATGGCCCTTATTTTACACTTACCTCGTACTGGGATCTTTATTTAGAAATGATATGGACACAGCAGAGCACTATATGGGGCTGTTAGAAAATGTCATGCTTTGCAAAGTAAGTGTTCAATATTCTTATTTTCGATAAAAAATATTTTTTTGAATGAAGATTGTTTTTGCGAACCCAAATTAATTGTAAGACTATATTCTTTTATTTTAAATATTGAAAATAATAATATGTATTTTATTTGAATAAATTTTTTCTCTGATAAAAAATAAGTTTAAGTAATATTTTAGCGACAGCACATGAAGGATATTCATATTTAAATATTAGAAATATTCATTTAAGTCAAGATTGCGAGCTTGATCTAAACAACAATCCCATTAAATATTCTTTTATCACTATAAACTAAGCATGGTATAAGGTAGCAAAAGCCGGTTTCGTGTTTACTGCGAAAGATCTTTCCTGATTTTCGCACTAATTAGGCTAACTCTTGTTCTTCCAATTTATGAATCAATTACGCACTGACTTTCATTTAATCCAATACTCATAGAATATTTTTGGGTTTTCAAATACATAAGACATTTATATCAATATATAAATTCAAAAATGAAAATATTATACGGGAGAAATCTAGCTTCATAACTGATTTACTAGAAAAAACAGCGGGAATTAATTTTAATTTGTATCTGAATGATAAAACATCTTTTGGCAACGCAGCTTCTCTGGATGTCAAATTTATTTTTCTTCTGTTATCTTCGAAGTTATTTTGCGGAAGCGAGTAGTCGAAACATAATAAAAACGCGATGAAACTTCGTAGTTAATAGAAGAAATTAATTTTCGCTGAATAAAAAATAAGCATTCCACATAAATAGAAAACAATATACATGTATAACAATTCGGAATGCTATATGAAAGATACATAATTAAAAATAGCCTCGCGTGGGGCTTATAAATCTTCATAGTAATGCCAATGCACGAACAATTTGTTTTTGTTTGCACTTTCTTATTCATTTATTGAAGTTATATTTAATGATATAGATCACCACATTCAGTTTACTGGCGAGTACGAAAACCCTCAGTCTAACGCACTGTTTTCCGTGATTGAGGCAAGAAGGTTACAGTCTAAAAATGAAATATACCGAAAGAAAACAGTGCTGTCCCAGTTTACAAAAATATGAATTTGGTACGCAACTTATACTACAGAGCGATGAAATGATGTTCACTGTCAAGAACTGGCGTTTATAAAATAGCTTTAATAGAGAGCGGGTACCTCAAAATTTTTGATGAAGCAAACGGAACACGAACAACGACAGCAAAGCAATGCAACTGCGACAAACTCCCAAGATGGCATATGTCGTTATACTTTTTCAAGAGGTCGTACCGGCTGAAATAGTTACTCGGAAAATTAAAAAAACTAACTTCTTGGTTACCTATTACACAATTGATGTATGTTCATAATAAAAAGCACTTGCTAAACTTGAATGTAAGGGTTAAGTTTCTTGCAGTCGAGCAGTTCAACATTGTTTATGTATCCAAATGTCATTGCTGCTCAGTGTGCTATCTAGGCTGGAATAAACGATTACTTAAGATATAAATTCAAGAGTATTTTAGACTAAACACAGCCAGTATGGGGAAGAAGGTCTCCACAATAGTTAAACTGTTTATCAAAACCACATTCCAAATCATATGGTTTTCCAGGTTTTCTTCAAAGCAAAATTGAAAAAAGATTTTCGTATAGCGGCGGCTGTTGTATGCAACAAATACTTGATCGTTAGCTAAATAATCAAAAGAAGTTCGTACATCATTTTAATATGAAGTGATGAATTATTTACGTGTGTGAGAAATTATGCATGCTTCAGTGTGCACATCTTACTCTTTATGTTTTATGCTGCATATGGTATGTACTTAATTCAATTTTAATTCCCTTGCTTTTAAGGAATATTGACTATGACGAAAAGAAAATGGAATTTTTAAATCTTTTATTGTACCTGCTTGGTAATAAGTTCACAATTCCGTGCATTGTTTATTACTCAAATAAAACTACTAATGGAAATTGTATCTGTGAACAATCATATATACGCAGATGAAATGGGAGATTAATTTCTTGTTTGTTTGAGCATATAATATCTTGTTTTGGATTTGACCGCATTTTTCTTAAAATGTATTTAAATCATATAATATCTTGGTGTATGCGAGTCAAATTTGGTGTTGCACTTACATCTACGAAAAATAGTTTGTCGTATGAGAAGTGCGTCGTTGTAACTAAGTGTAATTTTGAATTATGACTAGGTGTGTGAGCTTTTTTCGCTTTGTCCAGAACTGAATGAACAAACAATTTGTTTTTGCACTGGCTCTGCCATGGGGCTTCGAGAACCATGCGAAATTGTGCTTCTTTATGTTTCTTCTATTTTAACTTTCTGGACTAATATATAAATATTGTTTGTGGTGTTTCTATACGAACCGCTATTTTCTATTTAATCAAAATTAATTAATTTGTTCTATTTCAACAAGTAATCAGCTGATAATATTGAGCAAAATCGCATTTGTACTATAGAATGTGTTTTTTTTAAATTCCTATCTGCGAATAAATGATCCTCTTATTAGACAAATGAAAGTTCATTAAAAATATTTATTGCCAATCTGCTTACGTGCAAGGAGACAATAGCTATGCCATGAGTGGTTACGAAAATACCCATTTTTTCAATTATCTGAAAAGTTCTTGAAGGAGTTGCATTGATGCGCACCTGGAATAATTGTAATTACCTGATCTGTCAGTTTTGATCTAACTGCAGTTAGCCTAGGTTTCTTTTTTCATTGAGTGTTGTTCATTTGTGTTTTCACCAGTTGCATTTGTTTCGTGAAATGCAACTGATGAAGGCCTACGATAAGCTTGGCCGAAATATATTGATGAAAGAAAATTACTGGAACAATGAAAGCTGCGTTAGTCAAACGCAGATCAGGTATCTGAAAATTTATTGCTGTTAAAGTATAGTAGAATATTCACATCTCCATTTCAATTGACGTGCTTTTGCAAAATTAACATTATTCAAATCAAAATAGAAATATGTAAATTAAAGGTATGTTTCAGTTTGCTTGAGTTGCGAGCTTTTATGAAATGAGTCATTTTTTCATAGGAAAAGGAAAAAGGATATTTTTCAGATAAAATTTGTTTAGCATTTTCTCATAAAGTATCTCCACATGGGATATATATATATATATATATATATATATATATATATATATATATATTGAAAACACAACAAATATAAATGATATGCGGATACTGAGACAAGAGCGTTCCGATCATTTGCATACATAATCTCAAATTCTGCTTCAGTGTTTCTGTATGCCTTTTTTGTTTGCATAAATTTTGCTTTGGAAATCGCGGGCTTTGTTTATACATCGTTTGAAATCTAGCTCTCACAAGGTTTAGGTTCCCAAAGGGCCTGGATCAATAAAAAAAATGACTGAGGCCTCTTAAATAGAGTAGGCTGTCGATAGTTCCACGTATATGTTCCTATTTAAGTGCCAACTGGTTAGAAAGAATACAGCGCTGCGTGATTCAGCCACCATACAGCTAGTTTCCATGCCAACCACTGAATTTTCCTTGGTGAGCTGACGAGAATGATTTGTTATTGACCTTCTAAAACTGTAATTCGGTAGCTTTCCATAGTGATTGCTCATCAAAGAGCGGCCAAAGAAAAACGTTCGTGTCGTAAATTTTGCCCCTGAATAATTCCTCCTGATGCTTAATTAGTTACGACCTAATTCAAATCGAGCTAACTCATCGCTCGACAAAGCTTCCCAGGCACTGAAAGCCCTCGTTGGTTCTCCCCAGTCCCCACGGCATAAAGGGCCTACAGTATACGTGATTTTAAGTTCATGGACTTGAGGTTTTGTGAAATAGACGAGATATTTTGATGTAATGTGTATAATTTGCCAATAACACTTGCAGCAAGATTTGCTTTTAGAAATTTTGACAGACTGCGACGTGTTTGTGCTAAACTAGATCCTGTGGTGTTCAAGATATTGATCATTAACAGCCAGGTACTGTTTAGTACGATCTTTGATTCTGTGTCAATATTAGTAATAATAAATTCTCTCGAGGCGTTTTGCTTAAAGTCGTTTTTGCCATATACTTCTAAACCGCAGCTTGTGGCTCTGCTATTTTGTCCTAGTTTATGCCATCGGAATATAAACTTTGGTGCTTTTGAGGTCAGAAAATCGGCCACTTCCATCGATCATTTTGAGCTTTGTTGCGCTGGTCTAAACAATGATTATACAGATGTCGTAATGGATCTAGGTAGAAGTAATGCCACTTCTTTGTCGAGCGCAGGAGTTTAAATTTTAAAAAGAGTTCAAAAGGCATTTTCTCACGCGAATATAGGCCAATGATTCCTTATGGTTATCTTCACGTATTCAAGCAGTTCAAAAGGCATTTTCTCACGCGAATATAGGCCAATGATTCCTTATGGTTATCTTCACGTATTCAAGCAGTTCTGGCTCGGAGATTGTAATTAATCATAACAAACAATATCGTCTTTCGCAACACATTATCGAAGGTAATTGATTGCCAGTGGTGTAAGTCGAAAATGCGTTAGAGCGTATGAATTTGGTTCACGCATCGCATTCACGAACGAAATCCTGCCGGGATGAGCCCAGTTTGCTTCTCTCGTTTTTCAAGTTTATTCTGAGGATATCAACGGTGTCTTTTGTAACACATGCGAAAATTATACCACAATAGTTGCCAAGAATTATTGGTGTTGCACACCACAACGTAATTATTTTACTAATTCAAGACGATTTTTTTCTCCAGATTGTAAAAAAATCGTGCTGATTCTTATCAAATCCAAAACTTACGAAGGAAGGCGATCGATTCCGGCGTTTTTGACATATCTTTATGAGACTGCAAGTCTGTTGCTGCATCTAGAGTAACGCATTTGATGTTCATCCGGCGACAACGTCTAGCGTTCATTTCTTGGCATGCTGTGCTTTACAAACATCAGACATCCGTGTTAGCTTGTGGGAATTACCACTGCTAATACGTCGGTTTTAAGCGCTATATTGGAAATGGTTGTTAAACATGCCTTTGTTTGTAATTCATTTTGAACATTAAGTCATTGTCGATGCTCATCGGCCGTGTAGTTGGCAGTAATCTCTCTGTGAAGTTCAAAATCCTTTGTTCGACCTCCTAGTTTTGTAGAGGATGTGTGTGTTAAATGACCTTGTTTAACTAAACGATCATTGATAACAATTATTTAAATCAAAGTTGCGAGCTTGATTTTAACACCGATAATATTATGCATAAATTTGTAGGCGTTGACTAAGCGTAGTATAACGTAGATAAAGCAATTCGTTCAGTAAACCGGTTTCGTCCTTATTTGGAATTTGGAATCTATTGCTCCAATTACTTAGTCACCCTAGTGATCGTAAACTTGATTTGTATAAATGTTTATAAACGTTTACCGAAAATAGAACAATACACCTTTTCATTCCAATGTCGTTAAATGGATACCCATACTATCCTCAGTTGAACTGAATTGAAAGTTTTCAGTGCATGCTACTGGAAGATTCCCATGACCGGTTTCACCATTATTGGGAACTGTTCAAGTAATGTACAGAGTTTTGCCGCGCACGGGTATCGAACAGTGGCGCATATGCTTCGGAGTCTGTGACTCTATCCACAGCGCAACTCTGCCGTACACTACACAATTTAAAAAAGTTAAATACCAACTTATTATCTTTGGTTATACTTGCCTACGAGGCGAGCTTACGTAGAATCTTTTTGGATCAGACATAAGCTATAATATAACTAAAGATTGTGTATTGTGCAGCGGGGTGGAGCAGTGGACAGAGTCACGGACTCAGATGCAAATGTGCCCAAGTTTGAGGCCGTTCCGCGGTATATATATATATATATATATATATATATATATATATATATATATATATAAGGAGATCGGCATATATATGAAGCTTGCAAACTTGATTTAAAGAATTTTTACCACCTCCCGAGCAATCAATGATTGTTTAACTGTATATAATTTAAATTAAATGTGAATTCCATAGGTTGCGTGTTACCTGTTCTATAATGACAGTTTGGGTATGGCTAGTTCATTCTTTATATCTAAAAAAAAGTCACATATGAATGAACAAATGGAAAGACTAGCCCAAAACCTAAGTTATTAACTAGCTTAAATATGTGTAGTATGCGACAGGGGAACGCAATGGATAGCCAAAGACTTCGAAGTAGACGTGCTAAGTTGAAGCCCTATCCGAGGCAGATTTTAGACAGTAATCAAAGACTTCCGAATAAAGACGAAACCGGTCTACTGGATGAATTGTCCTTTCTATACTATACGATTCTTGGCTTGTACTGACAAAAGTACATATAATGGGATTTGTATTTATATCATGTTAATATAAAGAAAAGAATGATAGGCAGATGCCTGGAAGCTGACCATCTTTCAAGTAAGTTTGTACTTAATGAATTTAATTAACATTTAAGTTGAATAATCTGACTAAACTAAATAAATGACCTTTAGCATGCGAGATATTATAGAATTCGGCGTATCGTTTCCATTTGTAATGATAAAGTGAAATATTGCTAGAGGTAAGGAACATTTATTTTGTTAGTTTTTCTTAAATTATTTACTGGTGAACGTATTTATATATTTTCGAAAAGAGAATGGAATAGCAAATAAAACGTGGAAAATTCCCGTAAGTTACACGCATCAACTTATGTTCATTCTCAGTACCCGTTATTGCTTTTTCTGCTTGTAAGTTAGAATGGTACTATGAAAGTATAATGGTTATTTCATCTTCAAAATATACTATCTAATATTGAATAATAATTTTATGTTTAGTATAGTAATTAAATAAAGGTTGTTGATGAAACGCTTTTCTTTTATCCGGTTCTTAATCTCATAATTTTTATTCCATTTTATTGCAGACAATCGATTCTTCCGCAATGGTAAGTAAGATATGCAAATTGTTATATACTATTTGAACTGAACTTGGTTATTAAATAACAAAGTAAGCTTGTCAAAATTTGTTTTTTATTACGTTTTTGATAAAAAAAATTCATTTTAATTTCGTTATAAAATACACCAATGGAAAGTAACGTGTGATATTTAACAAAAAAATCAATTGAGGAAACATTGGTGTGTGTATTAATACTTTTCCCTTATGTTTGTTTAATATATGCTCATGTGGATGTTAATTTACGATCTTTATTCGCATATTTGCTCTTTCTATAAAGACAATCAAGTCATTTATCGCTAATCTGAATGGCGCTATCGGCTCAGAATTGGAGAACGCAAATCCGAAAGATTATGGCCAATCAGTGTGTGAGCCCATGAACTTTGGCGGACTTTCTGCGTATAACCAAGGGCTGTCGAATTTTGGAATAAATTCGGGTCCGGTAACATCGACCAATATAATTGCAAACGTCGAAGTTGACAGTGTACGAAAAATCAGTTCGTGCAGGTAGGATTATCAATTTTAGTCCATTTTGTCCGATTTAAAAAAATAAGTTATGTGACTCAAGTTTGTTAGATAAGTGCACTAGATTATGGCATAGTGTATAATGTGTCGGCTGGCGCCTCAGGATAATTTTTTGGCAGACAGTACCAGCTAGCATTCTAAGAGAAGCGAATCTAAATTCAAACTATCCATCCTCACTGAGAATGAGTGATCTGACGTTCAAGTCAAGCCCATGTAATTATGCGACAATGAAGCATAGCCAGAAATCCATCTCTCACAGAGAGGGCTGCAGACGGGCCTATAGCAATAATGCAGATATAACCGGGCCTGTCTACTTGATTCCGTTTTACGCTAAATTTACACAGATTTTTGTTCATTCAATCATGTCTTGGTTAGTGAGGGTATTGTGAATCCTCATCAAGTGATCGATATCGCGAATAATAATATCCATTTACGAGATTACTAATCCAATGATTCCGCAATTTTAGCTATCCACCGGAGTTTTCTCAGTAAACTTGCAAGTAAGATGTGATATTGACTTTCTTAAAACATGTTCCAACCAACGAAATTGACGTTCCGTAAGAAGGTTTGATATTGATTATATATCAGCTCATAAATATAGATTTCGATTAATGCTTATTGATGCTCAGCTGATAATAGCCCAAATCAAATAAAGTAAATTAGTTTATATAGTTAAACGAACATTAGTTGCGTGGACGATCATAATAATTACTATAATCAAGTTTGCGATCTCGAGAGCACCACATTCTGAACCAGATGTGCCCTGGTTCGAGCCCTGTCCGCTGCAAATTTTGGCCAGTACGTGACGAGCTCCGAATAAGGACGAAATCGGTCTACTGGATGAATTTCCTTTACTAAACTATACAATTATTAGTTTATACTGACAACTGTAAGTAAATAAAGGGTCAAAGGCTCATATCAAGATCTCAACCTTGATTTAAATAATCGTTATCGTCGCCAGTGCAACGAATGTTCGTTTTATTTTTTGAATTCAGAAAACAGTGCATGGTTCTATACAATCTTAAGCTTTAATCACAATTGTTCATAATCACATTTTCCTAGGCGTTTTCTATTAGATCAAGCAGAATTTGCTCTTCCTGAGTACATTTAATGGTTGCCTCGAGCTCGTTTATCATTTTCGTCAACAGAACAGCACTGCCACTGTATTCAAATTTAAAACCACCACCGGTCTCCATTCGGGGAAGTGTTGCAGTAATTTCAAAATAGGCTGTATTGAGAAAATAAATTAAACAAGGTGGGCGTAGTGAGACACTCCTGATGAACGCCCATTCCAATCACGTTGGGCAAAAAAGACCCTTACTTGTGCGAGTACTGGCCGATGGATTATTATAAAAGGGTTGGAGAAGTCAAAATAATTTGATCATAAAGCAATATTTAATAACATATTAGACGAAAATGACTCGAAAGCGGTTAAATTGTCTGTAAAAGCAACGAAAGCGATCTGTCGATAATTAAGGCGCAACTGAACATTGTGGCGCATTAAGTGAATTTATTACGCGCATGTGGTTTTTGTTCGCTTCTTACACGTTCTTTTAGAATGATAGTCGACAGGCTTACATATCTTAGGAGCTCTATCAATAACGTAGGCAATATGTCCGACGAGGTGAGAATACGAATCGCGAAAGCTAGAGTAGCTTTCTCGAACCTTAGTTATTTATGGAGAAACGTGAATATTTCACTGCCTTAAAGGACGAACGCGCAGTCTTACTATACGCTAGTGAAAATTGGCCTCTTAGAGTTGATGATTTAAGACGCTTGCAGGCATTCGATCATCGTTGTTTTAGAAGTATAGCACATGTTGGTTACCAACAACGAATAACTAACGTTGGCATCCGTAGACGTATTTTTGGATCTGCCAATGAGTGCTCGTTAGAAAAACAAATAAGGCTCCATTAACTTCGTTGGCTCAGTCACGTTTTGCGTATGCCCTCATTTCGATTGCTCAGTAGAGCTCTGTTCTCTCATCCAGCACCAAATTGGCGTAAGAAACAAGGTGGGCAGATTTTGACATGGCAGAAACAATTAAAGTCACTTAAATCCAAATTGGGTATTATAGGACCCACTCGTCTGCCAGAATTGAGTCCTCGTGCGCATCACAGTTTTTGGGTTAGAAATCCTTAGCGATATGGCACCGAATCGAGCTCAGTGGGATCTTGTTGCAGATGTCTAGTAGAATCATCTTCATAACTTTATTTTCTTAGTAGGGCAGAGTTAGCTGCGAGGTTTGGTTTGTTTATGACGTGATACAGTGAAATCCGCAAGGAAGCTGTATTGCTGATGTCGCCTTGCCAAAATGCTAACTTGGCCATAATGGTGTTGTGGAGAGATTTAGTTTGCCTCATTTCTGTGAGTTATCTTGATAAATTTATTCATAGTAGCAAGGTATTCCTTCTCTCTCTACCTCCTCTCTCTCTCTCTCTCTCGTAAATCTCAATAATAATTTGTCTAAATTCACTTATATACTTTTTTTCACTCCTTATGGTTATATGGCAGTGAAACATTAGTCACTTGACTTTTTTGTGGCTGGAAATGATGATGATGATGATGATGATGATGATGATGATGATGATGATGATGATGATGATGATGATGATGATGATGATGATGATGATGATGATGATGATGATGATGATGATGATGATGATGATGATGATGATGATGATGATGATGATGATGATGATGATGATGATGATGATGATGATGATGATGATGATGATGATGATGATGATGATGATGATGATGATGATGGTAGCAGTGAATTACTTCGATGCAACATAGAGCCAGCATATGCCACCATATTTTACAGGAGCGATACTGTATTTGTTCAATGAATAAACACCACAATGACACTCTTCCACTCATTTGTGGCGGGTCCTTCTCTTCAGATTGCAGCAGTATGAGTTTAACCTTCCTTTGAAACTTTGATCCTATCGAGTTCTGAATGATGTCCATCAATTCCGTTGGCCTTACGAATCCTCATAAGACTACATATGTGCCACTTTATCAAATACCTCACTTGATCTCTTACCACAACTTTTGCACTTTGTGGTGGATTGAGACTATTTTACGAAGTGCTTGGTTAGCTGCGCTTCAGAAACGGTAGTCCTCCATACTAGCCTGGCAGAGCAATCACTGCTAATACTTTGAATCTGAGTGTTCGTTTCAAAAAGGGTTGCTATGCTTTTCTGCCAATTCCAATCTATTAATAATACTAAGCCGGTGCTTATACTTGTTTAAATTGTGGTTGACGGCACGCTATTTGTTAAGCAATTAATGCGCGATATCCTATCAGATAAGCGGCAGATATATCGTGTTGAAGAGCTTTGATGTGAGGTAGAAATAAATGAGATCTCAGGCTTCATTCTCGGAAGACGAATTGGGTCTTGCTTAAGCTTGCACTTGGTAGTTTTACAAATACTTTTTGGCATGCTCCTGGCCTTTGCAACAAGTTGTCCAACAGAAATTTAGATGTCACTGCAGGTTCAGTGTGTATTTATATCGATATCTAGTGTACGGATATTCAGACAGCTGCATCAAATGGAATTTTATTCAGATTTTGGCAGCTACAAGACTGGCTTAGATTCATTGGTTAAGAAAGTATCACACTCGTGATCCGCTCTCGCATCCTGGCCAGATGTCAACTATCGTATGCCTGCCTAAATGTGGTTGGTTTGACTGCTTGAAGTCCATCGAATGTATTTCGGCGTGTTCTGCTCTAGTAAAATGGAGATACCGTTGCTAATCGCCTTTCTTATACTTAACTCTGTAACGTGTGCATATTTCATGGCTTTTTATGAATCTTTCCATCGGAGTATAGAGTCACGTCATGCAATTAATAACCTCTGATTAAATAGATTATGTAAGCGACGTTTCTACTCTCCGACGAGTACCCAGCGTTATTTGTTCTTCTCCAGCATCGTATGAAGAGCCTTACATCCTGTAGACCAAAATTTGAGGTTTATTTGCAGTGTATTGTTTTTGCTTATCCTCTGCAAAATTCAGCATATAAGGCGACACCTTTACTGTGCACAAACCGATAAAATACGGAATCAGTATTTATTGCACCAGTCATTGTTATCGGGGGACTATACACGAACACTGGGTGATTTTTCTTCAGAAACATCTTGCTCTTCGGTGGTCTGGCAGCCAAGGCTATTTTAGTGTCATATGCTTTGAATATCTTTGCTTTAACGGTACGGAGGAATGCCTTTATATCTTTTGTAAGCAAGAGAACTTATGACACTTGCAGGACAGGAGCTGAACATTAACGAGGAAACGTTAGCACTTAAAGGTTGACTTATTCTTTTTTTGATAATGACAATGAATTGCAGAATAAAACTAGTAGCCATATTGAACTTCTTTCTAAAACATTTTCAAATGTTTTTACCCACTGTTTTGCTGCTGGTGTACAAATCATTTGGCTGAAGTGACCGATAAAATCTACGAATACTGTTCGTCAGGTTTCTAAAACAAATCTGTTAAATGGCTTGATTTACCGAAGAGAGAAACAAGCGCTTTCTTAGATGAATATAATTATGTCGTTTCTCGAAGAGGGCTTTGGTAAATTTTGTGTTACTAAAACACTATTTTGGCGGGCTAGCTCCGTTGTGAATTCTTACACATTTTAAAATCTGCAAACATTTATCTATTAACATTTTGTTCATCAGTGTTAAAGATCTTTTAAATAATATGGTTGTAATATTAGCTTACTTTAATCAAAGTTACGTTCTTTATATAAACAACTGACCCATTATGTACATGCATTTGTCAGTATAAACCAAGCAATGTAAAGTGTAGAAAAGACTATTCATCCAGTAGACCGGTTTCGTCCTTATTGGGGACTAATCGCGTACTGTCTAGAATTTGCCGTGGACAATACGTAATGAGTATCCAATAAGGACGAGATCGATCTACTGAATGAATTTCCTTTTCTACACTATGCAATGTTTGTTTAGTACTGACAAATGTATGTACATACTAGCTTAGTTGTTTATATCAAGACCGCAACTCTGATTACATTAATTGTCATTACAACCCGCGCAACCAATGTTCAGTTAATAATACGACCATGTTTTATTATCGCTTATGTAGACCAAATTCCTTCAGCTCTTTTGTAACTATTGTGAATTAAACAAAAGTATATTTGTACACTGAAAAAACTACTTGTATCGATATTACAGATACATGAGAATTCAACGGTGTTTATTTGCTACTCGTTGTTTTATAACTGACTTTTAGTGAAGCGTTTAGAATTTATATTTCTATTTATCAAAATGTTTCTCTTTTCATATGAACATTTTAAATACCGTATAATTTCTGATATTATACTTACAATGATTGACTAGTCGAAAATCTTTAATCTTTATAGTATCATTCCCGAGTGCACAGACAAAAAAATTAGTAAATTCAAGAACTGATTATGTCTTATTTTCTCTACAAGCATCTACATATGAATATATATATATATATATATATATATATATATATATATATATACATATATATATATATATATAAGGGAAGAGGAACGGGAAGAGTATATAATATACAGGAACGACCATACATTTGTGTATACCACTTCCAGTCCAGGTTCAATGCTTTTTTATGCTTGCATAAATCAGGCTGCATTTTTTATCCATTTGCGTTTCATAAATTGATAACTCTTTTCTATTATTGCATTTGGTAATTAACTTAAATGCCAGATCTGGTGAATGTAAGTGGGAAGTTCCAATGATGTGTTACTCAATGGCAGACGGGTGTTCATCATTTTATTTAGCAAGGGCGTTTATGTTTCAGTGTTCTTTTACGCTGGTTATTAAATGATCGATATATTACGTATGTGTATTGATAAACGTTGTTTGGGGACGACGACAATGGCTATTTTTCTTAAATTGCTAGCAAAAGGTAACTGTGTTACTTTAAATAATACGCGTAGTCTTAACGTGGGGGTGTTAAAGCCGCTTCTACTTTTATCTACACAGTGCGGGAAACTTCGTCCCTTTGAAATGGAACGTTTTAGTGGATGATTTTATTTCATTGTCCTTCATACGTTTGTGCTCTTTGATTGCCCGTTTTAGCAATTTTCTCCATCAATTGTCTAGGGTAGCTATTAGTTATTGTATAATTTTTTGATTTAATATATTGGTCAACTGTCGAATATGGATTAACCACTTTATCAATTCCTGATATGCAGAAGCGAACTGTTGATTACTTATTTTGAAATGCCACGTATTTTCTAAAATGCAAATACTATGTAGATCAAGTTGTTTTGTGCTAGTTGTTTCTTTTTACTTTGCCATTAACCATTTCATTTAATAGCACATCCAAGATCGGTAGACCATAGTCTTTCCCATGCTCTGACGTGAAAACAATCTTGTACTTTATGAAAGCTTTGAAGTAGTGTTCGTGACTGCGGCTTTTTTTATGAACAAGGAAAGTAACATTAATTTAGCTTATATATTGCGAAGATTTGCTTCAGTTATGCATTCTCTAGATTGCCTAGGAAACAATAATTATCTAGTAGTTTACACAGCGGTTCAAATATGACGAATAACCATTTAACCAGTGCATTGAATGGACACTATTGGTTTCAACGAAAAACCTTTTGGGTGTTTTAGAAGTTCTCACATTGATGGAGCAGATGATCTGGTCGACGGCCTCATCAATTAAATCGGCCTTAGTTAATGTTTTAATTTCATCTATTTCCTTCCGCTCAACCTCGTCTGATGCATCCTCCAGGCACAATTATTTTATATTATTGATCAGCATGCTCTCTATCGTTTCTATATGGTTTGAAATGTTGGTTATGACAACGCCCTTGCCTTTATCCGCGTATAGTATTTTGAGGTCTTTATTTCGGCTGATATCTTTAACCACAGTTAAATGTTGATATTTCTATGCGTGGTTTTCTGAGCATGAAAACATCATATGCGAGGCAAGATGTTCTAAGCCAGTGTTTGAACTCAATGCAGGATGGTTATACATGAGCTGTTGCTTCAACTATTTGCATTTGACCGGTCACATGCATAGAGACAGAAATTATCCAATTACGTTAATGTAAACACGCATGTATGTAATGGTACACTGTTGCATAAATAAATAATGACAAGATCAGTCTTCTTAATGAATTTAATTTGTTACCTTATGCAATGGTTAGTTTATACTTACTAAATACTAATAAGTAACGATATATTTAAAAAAAAATATATGTGTTTATGTGTGGGTCTAAAAGTTGTCACTGTCCTAAGATGTCAGGTATAATTTTTGACTGTCAGGGAAATGCATCTCTAATTGTCTCTGACAGACAAGTTCTAGCTCCTGACCTGCATGCGACCAGTCTGCTTGTATTAACAGATCAACGGGCGAGTGCCTTTTTCTAGCGCCTATAAAAACAGATTCTATCGGAAGATTGGGCTAGTTAGTCTTGTTATACAGTCTGACTAATAGAAAGATGACTTCGAATACAACGTTTTTAGCCCAGTTAGACATAGGCGAACTTGTTTTCTTGTGTAGCATGAGTGGTGAGGGGACACCACTTGTACCAAATTCCCAAGAAACTCCATGAAGGAGCCGGCTTATCCTCCAAAAGGAGTTAGCCGCAGTAAACCGTAAACCGTAGCATGAATAACAGAACAGATAATGATTTCATACTGTCTCGGGCAACGCGCAATACGAAAGGTGTCAACTTATCTATAGAGTCTTGCAGAGTGGATAAGCGAAATTTGACTAGTGCAGATGAGCAAGTTCTGGTACCCAGGGCGGATGGCTTTTTATGCGATTCCAAAGGAGGACCAATATCGTCACGTACTTGGAGCGTAATTTAACACGACGCTAATTTATACATAGCAATCAATTAAGGACGGATGGGTCTCTGTTTCGTCGGTTGGTCTTTAAAATTCGTGCTCACCTGCAAGACTTCAATGGTGAAGCAGAAGAACGCGATCGGGTTTGCCACCTACCTTTTATTAGATTATGACACGTCACGATATGCAAACTCGACTTCCAGTTGTTTGTCGGTAAATATTACAAATTTGCATACAGGCTTATGACAATCAGTCTTTATTTCAAATATAAAATGAAAACACTCTATCTTAGGCTGATTTGGATGTTGGCTTATGTAATTAACTATGTTGTCTTAATTGTTGTTGCGCAGGTCACCCGGTGCATCTACCCCATCGGCGCCAATTGTTTGCCCTCTTATGCCGGAAACCTACGCTGTGCCACTGGAGTCTATCGATGCTGAACTGGCTAAACCCAATTCACAGGTAAGACGCATGTAGCAGCTTTTTTGTACAATTATGCAAACGTACGAAATTCTATTCTTTCTTGTCGCAATACAAGTGAAGTTGACTCGCATAAATCTGGCCATTTCTATTAATATTAACTTATAATTTAATTTTTAGAAAGAATATTGTTAGAAAGGACAAGTAAATCAGATTGATGAGCGCTTCGAATCGCCACTCTGTAGACTACACGATCCACGGCGAATTGGGAGTAGCTGGCAAGCTGTGGTTTACTACATTGTTCGGTCCGATACGCACTTTTAGCTTCCAAACTTTCAATATACTGCCTGATTGTGAGACGCCAAATTTTGACGTGACATCCATAGCGACGTCGCCGACCTGTGCATATATATGGGTTAAAAGTTAATTTTACGAGTCCTTTGTCAGGGTTTCGAACCACCTGTCCACACTTCTGTTAGTGCTGCTGGTAAAGATGCCTTGATAGTTGTATTGCTATGTAGTTTGATTTGCGAACTGAAGAGTTGCCACATTTGACTCTTAATATTATCATCAGACACAAGTTATTGGACGCTTACAAATTTATTCTTCTACATGCAGTAGACAAGTATCGCAACCATGATGCAAGATGTGCTGAATACCTGTATCTTGGTTAGAAGACGAACCTCATTCATGTGACAGTGAGCATACTTTAATTTTAGGAAGGCTCGTATGGCATTTTAATTGCAAGTTCTTTGGTCTGACCAATGGGAAAAATGATGGACCTTACATGTTGAGGTTTGCACACGAGCTATAACAAATTTGATTGCTGTGGATTACATCTGGAGTCAGCCTCGCTTGCAGAGAATGCTTTAGTTTTGTTGGCATTGATATTTGTACTTCATTAGTTTACACGTGTCCTATATTGTCCCACTGACGACAACCGATTTGGTGAAATTAGATTATCCTCTTTGTGACTGACGGGAACTCCTTGTCAAGTTTACTAGCCATTATGCGGCCTGTTAGTCTTGCAGCAGTTACTTTGTGTTGGAAAGTTATCAGCTGTAGGTAATTGTGGCCCAAGTGAAGCATCGGAGTCCCTGATGGCCTACTGCACTATTGTATCAGCGGTTAGGGTAACTGAATTTCCGCTGTGTATGAGCGGTCACTTGCAGAGTAAGTTCATGCGAATTTTGGCAGAAATTTGATACCTAGGAGGTCAAGCTCTTTGAGCACGCTTTGCGATCCCCATGTTTACAGTGCATGCTCCATTTAGGTCATTTTGTCCAGTGTCGGACTGGAAGAGAAGACTTTCGGCCTGAAGGATAAGTTGTGTATTAGGCGTTGCGTTTCTATTAGCAAATTAGTTAAAATTGGACCAGAAGGATGAACCAAACTGGACGCGAATGAAGATTATAATCTCATGTGCGCATTCGTAATATTCGAGCCGGTGTAACGCTCTATAACCACTATATATTTGGTTAAGGAATGTGAGACAATTGGACGGTACAATCTCCTATACGGATGTGTAAACTTGCAAAGGTGGAGCTAACTTAATATAGTTTCCGACAATGCGGATTCACCGCATAATATATACCGAGCCTGTAAAGGATACCAACAGTGGCTGTCAAATGCAAATTCACCGCATAATATATACCGAGCCTGTAAAGGATACCAACAGTGGTTGTCGCGTTGGTACTTGGTACCAAAATTATGGATTTTACTATTGACTAAATTTGACTAAAATGAAGAATAGCAACTACTTTTGAATATCTATTACTTCAGAAAATCCATGTACTCTGGCCTTCATTGATATCAGTTATCATATTTCGCGGTAATTATGACATCATTTAATTGAATAAATAATAGCTATATACTATCTGTTGCGAAGAACTAATATACACCTGTTGTGTATTAGATATAGCGCACCTAGTAATGACGTCCATGTGTATAGATTTTGGGGAGTAACATGTGTTCAGAGATCGTAATTATTAATTCTTGTGAAATTTAGTTTATCATGAACTCCATTATGTTGGTACCAAGTACCGACGTGACATCCACTGTCCGTATCCTTCACAATCTCAGTGTATATATATATATATATATATATATATATATATATATATATATATATATATATATATATATATTGATAGTTTCTAATTTCACCATTTTTTAAAATGTAAGAACAAAACAACGTACTCTATGGAATAAAATTTATTAATAAATCTTATTTCTACCAGTATCTACAGCCATTGTTCTGGATTCGTTAGTATATTCGTTCATCCAATCTCACTGTACATTTGTTGTAACCAATCTCCTCTTCGTTATTCTAGCCTTTGTTTTGCGCAATTTAGACCACTACTTTTGTGCAATTTAGACCACTCCTTTTGCGTAACGTCATTTGGTGTGTCATCGCTTTCATTGTAATTGCGTCCGTAATTGATGTATGTGTCGTATTTTGCGAAGCGGAAATCTTCAAACGAAAAGTAATTCGAGCGACAAAAGCACAGTTTCCATCAATACAGGTGAGAGTGGTGTTCAACACAACAAAACTGATGCGCACGAATGAAAAATATAGCCTCTCTGTGACGTCAACACCTTTGTCTGTATACAAATTTCAATGTACCTGCAACGCTCAGTACATCGGCAGATCAAAAAAGAGGCTCGAAAGTAGAATAAATCAGCATTTCCCTCAAAAACTATTAAAGAGGGGTGCAGCTCCTGCACAAAAATGATCAATTTGCGAACATGTACTACTCACAGGTCATGCTGTTAGTAGTAACAATTTTTCAGTTCTCTACAAGGCAAAAACAGAGAAAATGCTTCTGGCTTTTGAAGCTATTGCAATTAATAAGCTCAAGCCCTGCTTAAACGTGCAGAAAATAATTCAAAAAGAAATTAAATTGGACTGGAATAAAGACATAACTGACATGCCTTTAAAAATAGCCAACGCTTCGCAAAATACGACACATACATCAATTACGGACGCAATTACAATGAAAGCGATGACACACCAAATGACGTTACGCAAAAGGAGTGGTCTAAATTGCACAAAAGTAGTGGTCTAAATTGCACAAAACAAAGGCTAGAATAACGAAGAGGAGATTGGTTACAACAAATGTACAGTGAGATTGGATGAACGAATATACTAACGAATCCAGAACAATGGCTGTAGATACTGGTAGAAATAAGATTTATTAATAAATGTTATTCCATGGAGTACGTTGTTTTGTTCTTACATTTAAAAAATGGTATATTATAAATATCATATATATATATATATATATATATATATATATATATATATATATATATATATAGTGATTTGGCTTTGATGTCGCATTGTCGAAATCTTTACATGAAGTTAGCTCTACTACTGTAGGTTCACATTCAAATAGGGGGATTGTACCGTCCAATTGTCCCACATACCTTGACCAAATATATAGTGGGTAAAGGACGTAATAATGACTTCTACTGATGTGTCATGAAACGAATGTGAACATGATATTATACCTCTCGTTTATTCTGACTTTGGTTTATCCTTATAATACTATTCGAACCAGTTTGTTACTACGTGCGCCACACTTATTACTCAACAGCATGCACATTAGTTCTCCTCGACAAATAGTGCATAACTATTATACCTGAACATTCCTCTGAAATAGACACAGTTTCTCGCATAAAAACCAAGGAAATATGCACGGCTTTAACACAAATTTAATGCTGTTACCTGTGGATAATATTTAAGATAGCTCATTTGCCTTGAACAGCGATTTAAGCATGGCAGCCGTTTATGACGCCTCACATAATTAGTCAATACACACGCGTAAGTTGTCGAGTAACTTGCATGGATAAAAATACCCGACGGTTTACGAAGAGAGTAGCAGAACGTCTGTGTAAAATACAATTGTGAATATGTGTTCGCAATTGCGAAACACATTAATGAAACCGTCGGATATTGCATTTAAGATTCGCACGAAATGCAATACTTGAAACAAGTTAGCGATTTAGTAAGCGCTGGAAATCTTTGCAAATCCATCCTGATTCATGAAAACAGAAATAGCATATTCAGGCGTTAAGCCTAAATTAGAGAGAATGCTCGTAAATTATTCGACGGTCAACTATTTCACGCGCTCTCCCGTTTTAATATTATGCTTGTTTTACATATTTAAAATATATAAATAGGTTCTTTTATGGATACCTTCTTGTACCTGAAAAAGTTCTTTATATCTTTGCACGTGAAAAAGTTGCTATGAAAAACTTTTATAGTGAAAATGTTACAAGACTGAAGCAAGTGCCTCATGGTTCGAGCCCCAACTGCGGCAATTCTGGTAAGTACTTGATGAATGGGAAATGGATAAAAAAATCGGCCTGCTTGCTGAACTTTGCATCATTAGATTTAAGAATTCGTGGGCAGTCTGTTTTTTTAAATTGTGCTTTAACATTTGCAGCTCTGAAATAAATTGACATTTTTTAGTTATTTAAAACAAATATTATTACGAAAATTAAAAACGTAAAACAAGAAATTCTAAACTAGGTATTATTCAGGAAGGGCTTGCCTAAATGGCGAAACACACCGAAAAGCGGCCACCTAGACCCTTTTACAACACATAACGTAGGATATTTAATTTCAAGATAACGCGATTTAGATCCATGGCCAGAGTGATTTCTGACCGGATAGCTGATGCGCCCCAGTCAGAAATATCGGTAATTATGTCATATCGGTTGGAAAGAGTCACATCCTTCATCCTGTTTTTTGGAAAGTCGCGAGTTTGGTTCACTTACGCAGTATCAATTAGCGCTAATTAGGTATTGGCGAACTGAGAGCAAGTGAGACAGACGGGAAGACAAAATTGTCGGCTGCTGAAGGCAACTTAAGCTGCTAGAGCGCGCGGGTAGACGATGCTCTTTAGCCATCTAGAAGTATAAAAACAGTAACGCATAGGAATGAATGATCTTGTGTTTTTGTAAATAATAATAAATATGAATAATGAAACAAATAATGCATTTATTGAACCAAGCGTTGATAGGACCAACCTCTTACGTGTATGCAATGGATTTATGACGAATGGTTTATGTGTCTCCATTTGGAAGTAATTCTTTTCCGAAATAGGGTTTAAAGTTAAATTACGAATATTGATGCGTATGAACTTTCGGCTAATCTTCGTTTAGTATTCTAAGTTGATATTTACATCATTAATGGTTAATGCTATTTTTATGATTTTTCTTTCCTACTGTATTTTACAGAAGCGTACTCCGTTGGGTAACGTTCCGCATATATGGGGCCAATCTTTGTACATTGTTGCCGGTTTACTCCACAATTCACTCTTAATGCCTGGTGAAATCGATCCTCTTGGAAGAAGAATGGTAGGTGTCATGTTTAATTTATAGTTTAATTTTTTATTGTTGATATTTCAAGTTTACATTTCCAAGGAGTGTGAATTTCGAACTTCCATGAAGAGCCACTCTTGCTCACATTTAGTATCTTTTAGCGATTCTATCATAAACTATCCTGGTTGCATTTTAAGTTAAATCTGAACCAACGTTACTTGGCTGAAGCTGGTATACAAAATAGGACATTTTATTTTTCGGTAAGGGAGCAGTATACTTAAAATTCAGCTATATGGCTATCTATTGATCCATCTGTTCACATATCTAACTTCGGTGAATAAATGGAACCACGGAATTTTTTGTCCAATAATCTTTGGGATGGATACTATTATTCGCAACATCGGCCATCTATGTTTATCGCACCGAATGTGCAAAAATCTGTGTGAGTCTAGCGGAAATAAGAGTGTAATAGTGAGGTCTGGTTAATTTAAAATTTTTGCATGGGCTCATTGATGGATTTTTCGATCTTCGCGCTGGTCTTCGTTTGCAAAACCCGTGATCCTTCCCTTATAAATATACTCAGTTCTATGCCACCGACGAACACAGAGTCTAAATGAGGATTGGTTTATAAAGACTTTACGTTCATGTTTATTTATGTAAAGCACAATTTCTTCTTGGTTAACTTAAATTCGTATAGTTTGAACGATATAGCATACACATACATGTACACACCAATTAGCCTCGACGCATTTATGGTAGATAAAAAATTCGGTATCGCCATAATTGAGTACTACCTTGGATGTTTTTTAAATATTAATCCCTAAAATGGGTTTAGAAAATAAGATACGAGCAAAAGTGTAAGAAAATTTTGATATATAGTAGTCTCGCAGAAATTGTACTTGACCGGGAATATCGGACGCTCAAATGCTAAACAGTCGCGAACATCAACATTTTGCAGCTTTCGCCATATATATAGGTAATAAAATTAAACAATCATTGATTGCGCGGGTGGTAGTTAAAATTCTTTCAATCAAGTTTGCGAGCTTGAAGTAAACATCAATTCTTCTATATTTAACCAGTCGTTGATTAGTCATCATCATTTCCAGCCACACAAAAGTCAAGTGACTAATGTTTTACTGCCATATAACCATAAGGAGTGAAAAAAGTATATAAGTGAATTTAGATAAATTATTATTGAGATTTACGAGAGAGGGAGAGGGGTAGAGAGAGAAGGAAAACCTTGCTACTATGAGTAAATTTATCAGGATAACTCACAGAAATGAGGTAAACTACACCTCTCCACAACACCATTATGGCCAAGTTAGCATTCGGGCAAGGCGACATCAGCAACACAGCTGTACTTGTCATGGTTATATATGGACAGAAAAACAACACTAGGTCGCCCCTTCCTAGTGATGGTTTTTATTCTGAGTTTTCCTTCTCCTAGATAGTCTGCCAACCAAAGCTGATGAGCGCTAACTGCCTAGATGCCAGTGGCCAGAGTTTCCTTCAGCAGCCGAAACTTGCCCTTCACGTCTGGAACGCTTGCTCTCATTCCGTCACTACACATTTAACAAAAGTTACAGTGCAGTTAGACCAAACTCGAGGCTTCACATGAAACGGGATGATGGCTGTCCATTTATGGCTCGGCAAGGTTCATACTACCAATCCCGGGTCGACTAGCTTGAGCCCGCCGGTCGTCAAGCCGGAATTTCTATGGCTACGGGCCTGGTAGTTTTGCCATGTTGTTCGACGACTGGTTAAATACAATGGGATTGCTGTTTACTTCAAGCTCGCAAACTTGATTTAAAGAAATATTATATTTGATGTTGCACACCTAGAAACTAATTGGTACCATGCATCATGTACTTGATTTAAAGAATTGTAACCATCAACCGCATAATCAATTGTATTGCCTATATATATATATATATATATGGCGAAAGCTGTAAAAGGTTGATGTTCGCAACTGCATATAAATTGTGCAGCCGACATTTCCATTCACGTACAATGTGTACAAGACTACTATAGGTGAGAGCCGCATATCTAATTTTGCTTTCCAAATATATGCAATGCGGTTTGATCCTCGCTAGTTAGTTTGCCGTCATACTCTGATGATGATCATGGAAGGTCGAAATGCGTCATTGCGTGCGACTGGCGGTAGTTATGCTATTAAGTTCGAAGACTGGTTAAATGCAATAGGTTAAGCGTTCACTTCAAGCTCACATACTTGATTTAAAGAAATATAGGATTTGGTGTTGCACACAAAGTAACTAATGGGCACCATGTACCTATTCAGCAGTCATAGTGCTGTTATTAGGTTCTGACACAACAGCCATAATGCCGGTACATTATGTGCCCGTAGCCATAGAAATTCCGGCTTGACGACCGGCGGGCTCAAGCTAGTCGACCCGGGATTGGTAACATGAACCTTGCCGGGCCATAAAGGGACAGCCATCATCCCGTTTCATGTGAAGCCTCGAGTTTGGTCTAACTGCACTGTAACTTTTTGTTAAATGTGTAGTGACGGAATGAGAGCAAGCGTTCCAGACGTGAGGGGCAAGTTTCGGCTGCTGAAGGAAACTCTGGCCACTGGCATCTGGGCAGATAGTGCTCATCAGCCTTGGTTGGCAGACAATCTAGGAGAAGGAAAACTCCGAATACAAACCATCACTAGGAATGGGCGACCTAGTGTTCTTTTACAGTCCACATATAACCATGACAAGTACAACTTACAATAATCACATACTGCATCGGCTGTCGCGCAGTATAAAAAGGGTTGCCTTTTCTGCTGAGTCGCGCAGGGTGGATAAGCGAATACGGGCTACTGCAGGCAACTCTATCTCCGATTCTGCCTCCTTCCTTTCCCTTTCATCTTCTCAATCTAACAATAAAACTCTTTTAGATACTATAAATATGGTTGGTTTAGATCATAACACTGAGACCAATATCAGGTTGCCAAATATCGTAAATGGTTCTAATAGACTACTTTACTTTACTGCGGCTGACTCCTTTTGGAGGATAAGCCGTCTCCACATTTCATGGAGTTTCTTGGGAATTTGGTACAAGTGGTGTCCCCTCACCACGGCTTTTTGATCGAGGACGCACCTCTAGCCTTTGCACATCCAAGCGCAGTCTGCAAGGCAGCAGTAAGTTGCATGGTTGCCGGTGGCTGTTGAGAGCTCATTCGCCATTCGGAAGTACGGGGTACTGTCCAGAAGTCCATGTAATCCTGTGGCTGTTGAACCCTTTTGTGGCGGAGAACACACGCCGAGTCATGGTGCCGTCGTCGGGCTCATGTGGTATTTTATAGGAGATCCGATTGCCAGTCGGAAATCCACCACGTCCTGGTGACACCACCGCCATAGCCCCGTTAGCCCATGTACGATCGGCCATCGAGACATGGTTGACACCGTCGTACCACGTTGAGGAGGGGATGGACTTTACGACGGTTCTAGTAGACGATGATTCATTAAACCTAGGTTTGGTTTTAACGTAGGCGCATTTAATGTGCGAATATTAAAACAACTTGGACAGGAAGAATCTCTTGCTCGTACGTTGGATAAATTAGAAATCGACATATGTTGCGTATCTGAAACCAGAATACAGGATCCTACGTGTATTACAGAACTGGTTGCACCATCCCTATCTACGCGTTATTGGCTTCGAACATCTGGTTCCACAGAGTCCTCTCAAGCCGGTAAATGGGGCGTTGGTATTGCCCTTGCTTAATTGAATGGATCCCTTTAAATAGTCGATTGTGTGCGGCACTTTTAAATACATCTACTAAAATCAAAGCAAAAAACCGTTATCATCGTTGCCTCTTCGTTGTATCTGCATATGCTCCTACCGATTGCAGCACAGAAGAAAGCAAGGACGCTTTTTACTCCGAATTAAGCTCCTTACTAAGTAAAGCACGAAGTTCGGATATAGTCCTGGTTATGGGTGACATGAATGCTCAAGTTGGACGCTTAAGTAACACAGAATTTCATTTAGGTGGAAGGTACACCCTAAGCTCGAAACGCAACGATAATGGTGAACGGCTTTTGGATAGCTGTGCTGAACATAGACTATATTTAAGTAGTACAAACTTCAGACGTAGTGTTAGACGTTGTGCTACATGGCGTCCTCCAACACCCGGACAACGGTGGACTCAAATAGATCATGTAGCAATTAGTTATAGATGGCGTGGTTGCATCCAGGATTGTCGTTCTTTTTGGAACACTTATGTCGACTCGGACCATGCACTTATCCGTTGCAGATTTGCTCTAAAATTTTCCGGGAAAATAATTAAGAATAAACCCCAAATTGATGTAGGCAAACTCGAACAACCGTCCATCCGACAACACTATGAAAATATTCTAAAGGCTAATCTAACTGGTCTGAATAGCGAAAATCCGAATATACTTTGGTCCAAGATAAGTTCCACTATGCACAATGCAGGTACTACTGTATGTGGCATTGCAGGCCCCCGTAGAAATAATCACTGGCTCTCTGTAAAATCTATGGAGATACTCGAAATAAGGCGCCAAATTCCACCTGGCTCGACTCATAATAATACCCGTCGCAATATAAGACGCCAACTTAAGCGCAGTCTAAAAGCCGATCTCGAAAACGTTTGGACCAGAAAGGCTGAAGAAATGGAAGTAGCTTTCGCGTCAGGTAACAGTCGCTGTTTGTTTCAACTTATCCGCGCAACAGGCCCGGGAAAGTTAAAAGTTAGCGAAACTATAAATGATAGTAACAACGAATTTAATAACCGATAAAATAAGTCGTCTTGACAGGTGGGCTGAACACTTTAGAGATCAATTTTCTTGGCCACCCGCGTCAGTTCCGATTACCGAAAGCATGCCTGCATCAACAGTGTGGAATGTACAGTCCCGAAATACCATCCGTTTGTTGCGAAGTACGCGAATGCATATATGCAAGCTCTGTATTAGGCCTTGCGAAGGCCGCAGGCCCCTATGATTTAGTTCCGGGATTGTGACAGAAGGATTAAGTACCAATGGCAGCATGATGGAATGTATAATCTCAGTGCTGACCTTCGTGTTCGTGGCTTACTGGCCGCACTCATCAGTGTAGCGGGTATTACGCCCTTGATACCACTCTATAGGTCGGTAGAATCTTGAACTTCCTTCAAATTCAGATGATGTCCACATTCTTTGGCCTCAATATGATGGGTTCGCACTATTCGCTCCTTCTGTAAGCCTTCAATTAGCTGATTGTCTGAAAATGACGTTCGGATCAAGGATGCTGGCGCTTTGGTTTCAGACGCGTCTGGCCACAACTTGAACGTAGCATGTCTGCTTCAACAGTGTGGAATGTTAGTCCCGAAGAACCATCCGAGTTAGAAGTACGCGATGCAATCCTCTCTCTTAAACGTCGCAAAGCCGCAGGCCCCGATGATTTGCTTCCAGTATTGTTTAAGGATGGTAGCGATATAATTTCAGGAGCGTTAACTAAACTTTTTCATACTATATGGAATGAGGAAACCGTACCACTTGACTGGAATGAGTCGACCACCATTCCCATCTTCAAAAAAAGCAATCGTAATTCGTGCGATAACCATCGTGGTATAAGTTTGACTCCGGCCGTATCAAGGTTATTTGCTTCGATTATCCTACGTCGTCTTAGCGCTTCACGTGAATCACAATACAAGAGAAGAACATGCCGGATTCCGCTCAGGACGAGGTTGTATAGGTAATATTTTTACGTTAAGGCAAGTTCTCGAACAGAGACATTTATATCACCGTCCCACAAAAGTCGTCTTTCTAGACTTCAAGGGTGCATTTGATTCGGTGGATCGCAATGTTTTATTCCATATCTTGTCGAAAAGTGGTGTGCCCACTAAATTTGTTAATATTATACGAGCTCTCTACACAAATACTTCTGGTCGCGTTAAAGTCTACAACGAATTAACGCATAACTTTACAACCAGCAGTGGTGCTCGTCAAGGTTGTCCACTTTCCCCATTTTTGTTTAATTTTGTAATCGATGCTATTATGAACAACACTCTCTCACACATTCAGGACGCTGGATTTGAAGTTCTCCCGGGAGATAAACTAGTCGATCTTGACTATGCGGACGATATCGTACTATTATTCGACAATCAGCATGCTGCCCAAGCCATCTTGAATAGATTAACAGACGTTGTTCCGTCTTTCACACCCTCTAAATTTAAGATACTGTTACAGGATCACCCACCACTCACTCCAACGTTGCGACTGCAGAATGAAGATCTAGACATAGTCGACAGGTTTACATATCTTGGGAGCTCTATCAATAACGTAGGCAATATGTCCGACGAGGTGAGAATACGGATCGCGAAAGCTAGAGTAGCTTTCTCGAACCTTCATCATTTATGGAGAAACGCGAATATTTCACTCTGTCTTAAAGGTCGTGTTTACAATGCATCCGTACGCGCAGTCTTACTATACGATAGTGGAACTTGACCTCTTAGAGTTCATGATTTGAGACGCTTACAGGCATTCGATCATCGTTATTTGAGAAGCATAGTACATGTTGGTTACCAACAACGATTAACTAACGTTGACATCCGTATAAGTACTTTTGGATCTGCCTATAAATGCTCCTCGTTAGAAAAACAAATAAGGCTCCATCAACTTGGTTGGCTCGGTCACTTTTTGTGTATGCCCTCATTTCGATTGCTTAGTAGAGCTCTGTTCTCTTATCCAGCACCAAATTAGCGAAAGAAACGAGATGGGCCGATTTTGACAAGGCAGAAACAGTTGAAGTCTCTTACATTCAAATTGGGTAGTATAGGACCCACTCGTATGTCAGGATGGAGTCCTCGTACGCATTATAGTTCTTGGTTAGAAACCCTTAGCGATATGGCGTCGAATCGAGCTCAGTGGCGATCTTGTTGCAGATGTGTAGTAGAATCATCTTCGTAACTTTCTTTTCTTATTAGGGCAGAGTTAGCTGCGAGGTTTAGTTTGTTTATGACGTGATACAGTGAAATCCGCAAGGAAGCTGCATTACTGATGTCGCCTTGTCCGAATGCTAACTTGGCCATAATGGTGTTGCCTCATTTCTGTAATTTTCCTGATAAATTTACTCATTTTACCATGGTATTCCTTCTCTCTCTGCCTCTCTTTCTCTCGTAAATCTCACTAATAATTTGTCTATATTCATTTTGTCACTCCTTATGGTTATATGGCAGTGAAACCTTAGTCACTTTTGACTTTTGTGTGGCTGGACATGATGATGATGATGATGATGTCAGTTCACTTAATCTTGATGCATAATATATATTGATTTAGTTAGTAAGTCGCATTGTCGGAAACTTCACATGAAGTTAACTTCACTACTGCAGGTTTGAACATTTGTATGAAAGATTGTATCGTCTAAATGTCCTACATTCCTCACCCAAGTTTATAGTGTGTAGGAGCGTCTTACGGGCTCCTATTGATGAGTTGCCAGTAAGCATGAAACAAATGGGCAAATGGAATTATAACTTTCGTGCATGCTGACTTAGGTTTATTTTTTTGGTCATATATTAAATATTCTTTAATTTAAGTTTTCGATCTGGATACAAACACATTACCCTTCATCCAAAAGACAGGTTTCGTCCTTACTGGTAACTCATCACGTACTGTTCATAATTTGCCGCTGTCAGGGCTCGAACCTGGTCACGTCTGCTTCGGAATCGGGTGCTTTAACCTCTGAACCACCCTCCCACAAAAAATTCTGGACAGTACGTGATGAGTTTCCAATAAGGAAGAAACCGGTCTACTTAACGAATTGTCTTCCAAAAATTATAAAATGCTTATTTTATACTGACAAATGTGTGTATAAATGCTCGGTTGTTTATATCATATTCGCAACTTTGATTATGGTATTTTTTATCACCTTTCAAGCGACCAATATTCGTTTGAACTAATTTGTTACTAGTTGCGCAACACCTAATACATAATTGCATATATTAGCTCTCGGCAACAAACAGTATCTAAGTCTTGAATCATTGAATTAGAAAAAAGTAAAGTCCTGTAATTTAAAGTTACGATAAAATACGAAGGGAGCATAATAAAAACAGAGGCATGAGTTAAGAAAATAAGTAGAAGAAAATAACGGTATTTGAGCAGAGAAAATTCTAACGCTGTAATAAAAGTCACCTATTTTAAATTAATAGAAAATTAGGGCTTTCATTAAAAAGAAAGTGAAGGGGTTTAAAGCGTATCGCCTTATAATGAAAAAAATTAATTTTTTTAAATTTATGAACCCATTTTTAATTAATTATATGGCGTTTGCTCACAGTTTCTTTTCTAATCAATTACGAACAGGGTTCGTACGCTTTGGATTTAATGCTTTTTCAACAGATGTACCATTTATTAAATTTCTACTAGATTCTATTTCAAACGATTCTATATACAATCTTGTTTGACGTTTAAGTTGGCAGAGTGCTATGTGCTTAAATCGATCCAAGTTTAAAGTATGGCTAGTTTCTAATGAATTGCGAGCTAGATCAGAGTTACTAACGTGACCACACTCACAAGCAGTTTTATGTTCTTTCTATAAAACCGTAACTAGTAGCATGGTTTCTCCCACATAGATTTGGTTCCAATCACGGCGGGGAACTGCATAGGCATGAGATGTGTTAAGTGTTGCGATCTTTTCAATTTGATTATTAAGAATGCTGTATAATCTACACGGTTGTTTTGAAATATTCCTCAAACGTTTTTAATTTCCTTCCTAACTCCGAATCAGATATAGAAATGTTCTTTCAGTCACCACGGGTTAGCTTCGCTTCGGTCTTACCAGATTCTATATGAAATCTTCTTATAACTTCTCTCAGTACAGATTTCATTAATTTTTGTGGGTAATCGTTCAATTTAAATATTTAGTCTAAATTTTTAATTTATAATTCAATGTTTAAAACCGGAGCAAAAATCTTTCAAAAGTAAACTAAGGACATTTTATGGTGCATGAATTTTTCCATTTCTCGACAAAACTCTAAACTAAAACTGATAAGGCAATTTTGTATTAGGTAATGCATTCCTAGTGACAAATAATTTCGAAGACAAACAGAAGGATATACTAAATTCAGTATAAACGAAAAGGCATAGCCACACCGAGTGGTGAGGGGACACCACTTGTACCAAATTCCCAAGAAACTCCATGAAATGTGGAGCCGGCTTATCCTCCAAAAGGAGTCAGCCGCAGTAAAGTAAAGTAAAGTAAAGTAAAGTAAGCATAGCCACATGTACACATGCGTTTTGTGATAACTGGAGAATCATCAGTAGAAGCCGTTACTACGCACTATATCCACTATATATTTGGCTAATCAGTGTGGGTTAGTAGGAGAGCACAATCTTATGTACGAATCTGTATTCAAGCAGTAATTGAGTTACCTTCATACTATATATAATATAGACTGAACATCTAAAGAGTATCAACACAATGGATTTCAAGACATGCTAAATTCCACAACAATTGAGAATTAAAACTATTTCTGTACACCTGTTACCCCAACAAATCAATACACTCTGGTTTTGATCGATATCAGTTATCCCTTTTCGCGTTAATCATGACATTCAACTAAATGTATAACAGTTAGTTACTGTTTGTGGAAGAAATCTAATATATGAAATTATTTATTAGATGTTGTGCACCAAGTAACAAGTTGGTTCATATATGACCAGAAGTATAAAACATAGACAGAATAAACGAAAAGTATAATCATGTGCATGTTCGTTTCGTGCTTACTGGCGAATCATCTGTAGGAGTCGGTATTATGGCCTTTACCCACTATATGTTTGGGTGAGGAATGCGGGAAAATAAAACGGTACAATTTCCTGTACGAATGTGTAAACTTGCTTTAGTGAAGCTAACTTCAAGTAAAGTCTTCGACAATGCGACTTCAAAGCCAACTCACTATATATAATATATATATATATATATATATATATATATATATATATATATATATATATACAGAGCCTGTAAATAGTACCAACACTATGGCTATCACGTCAGTCCCTGATGTCAACAATGGCTATCATGTCAATATCTGATACCAAAAATATGGTTGCTGAATCGGTACATGGTGCCAACATATTGGATTTTAAGATATGCTAAATTTCACGAAAATTGTACTACTTTCTTCACCCAAATATCTAGTGGGCGGGTGGTGTAATAAGTTTTTAAATCAAGTTTGCGAGCTTGAAATAATCCAATCAAATTTAATATAGCAAAACTACCGTCAGTTTCACTTACTGACGCGTTTCGACCTTCCATGATCATCCTCAGAGTAACACGAAAATTTGGCTGGCGACGATCAAACTGCAATGCATATATATGGAAAGCAAAATTAAATAAATTGCTCTCACCTCTAGTGGTCTCGCATACATTATATTAGATAAGAAATTTCGGCTGAACAATTTCTATGCAGTCACGAACATTAACTTTTTGCAGCTTTCGCCAAATAAATATAGACAATAAAATTAAATAATCATTGATTGCGCCGGTGGTGGTAACAATTCTTTCAAATAAGTTTGCGGGCTTGAAGTAAACACCAATCCCATTGTATTTAAACAGTCGTCGAACCACATTGCTATGTTTTCTTGATGAAGGCCATATTAAGACTTTTTAATCAATACAAAATTTTGCTAAACATGAAGAATTTATCTCATTCAGGATTATATGAACAATTGTCTGGAAAACCATTTTGATCAATGTTAACTGTGTCACTTCATAATATGCTTATGCTCTTTTTGTGATAAACGCGTTTTCAACCCCAACAATTGTCTCCATCATCTTATAGCCGACCCTTCCACTTATTATATCTTCTATACTGCAGGTTCATTTTATTCCAGCTA
This sequence comes from Eudiplozoon nipponicum, assembly GCA_029291075.1. Classification (NCBI taxonomy): domain Eukaryota; kingdom Metazoa; phylum Platyhelminthes; class Monogenea; order Mazocraeidea; family Diplozoidae; genus Eudiplozoon; species Eudiplozoon nipponicum. The sequence goes on along the minus strand of JAQBSW010001499.1, from coordinate 18,857 downwards.
GAATAACCACCACAGACCCGAATGAAGAAGAATAACAGGCTAACGACATTTGACAATAGAATTTGGAGACTGAATTGTGCTTGTGGTGTAGAAGATATATTAAAAGGATGGGTCGGCTATAGGATGATGGAGCAATTTGTAGAGGTTCAGCAAGCATTGGCCATTACTTGCTTCACTTCCGTATGAAAATGGCGTTCATTGTTGTTTTTTTTCGCTCACAAAGCAGTTGGCCGTCCCTTCCTAGTGCTATCTTTGACCTCTTCAATGTACAAACTTCTAACATTATTATCATCCTTTTTTAATGTAAAAGGCATGTGTTGCTAGGACAAAGTCAGGTTGAGTGATGTGATTTTTCTTTAATTTGCGTACTGTGTATGCTATTATATTTAGGTTGCCGATCCAAAACCAGATGTCTCAGTTCAAGTGGTCGTTGTTGCAGGAGACGATGCCATAAAAGCCCGCCTTGCTGAGCAAGACTTGGAAGTACAGACATTTGCTGAGATCTATCGAGAGTCGGGAATTCGAATCTATCCTGCGAAAGTACTTAACCGACTCTACAAACGCCTCGGTATGTTTATTTGACCGCAATCGGGTACAAAGTAAAAGGCGAAATAACCACTTACACCTAATTTATACCGAGGTTTCCTTGGCTTGTAGGCTGGTATCAACATCTTGTCAATTTTTATTATTTTCTAGTTTAAATGTTATTAAAATGACTATGCGGCAATTAAACATCGGCTATCAGATGCGAATATACTGTCGTTGTACTTATCATTACTCGAATAATTTTCTTGACAAAGAAGTGGGCGTCCCCAGTTGAATCAGATTTTCAGTTGTTTACATTGATTCGCCATTTAAGTATGGACGATTTATTTATTTATTTAGGTTACTCTCATTGCACTATATCACGCGTGGTTATTCTGTCGGGATAGTTTCTATTCGAAAATTTACTTTTGTTTGCAACATTGCTATATAATACTCTAACAGAAACCTTGGCAGCACTATTTGGATACGGCCATCCTATCTTACTGAAAGTTTCGAGGTGGATTTTATTGCAAAACTAACACATTTGTTAAATCGTTAGTGGCGGAGTGGATAGAAGTAAAAGGCGTGGTAACACGCACGAGTGGCGGGAATATTTGAACGGTGAGTGATTGGCTACGTTGTCTACTTTGTATTGGAGTAGATCACACTCTAAATTTAGTATGGTGGGCTTCCAGCTGTTTTTCCGGCTCTCTTGTGCTGTTCAAACTTATGGGCAGTCTGTTCATTAAGTCTTGGAGAAAGAAACGGTCCCTCGCGTGTTAGGCAATATTTTACGGATTCTGAGCTGCACAATTTAAGTAGCGATATTGAT